>CAEFZX010004039.1:0-63120 GCA_903066825.1 Alfaro cultratus | reverse complement strand
GTGTAAAACAACTGAAAATACGCCTTATATTCTAGTTTCTTCAAAGTAGCAACCTTTAGCTGTGATTACTACTTTGCACTCACTCTGCATTCTCTTGATGAGCTTCAACAGGTAGTCAGTCACCTGAAATGGTTTTCACTTCACAGGTGAGACCTGTCAGGTTTTTCTACAATCTAATCTAAAATTTTCATAGTCATGTAAATAAAGAAAACCCATTGAATGAGAAGGGTGTGTCCAAACTTTTGGTCTGTGCTGTATCTTGCAGACAATGGGAACTGCCAACATTTTTTTCCAGTGACTTTATTGAAAAGAACATTTACAATCTTGTGAAACACAGGTGGTGACGAGGTCTAAAGCATGTGAAGAAATAGTGAATATTAAGAAATACATCACCAGATTCTCAAGAATGCTTTTGATGCTTTACAGATAACCTGAAACAGCCTGATACGGTTGTCAATACAGAGTTTTCCAGCAGCTCCGTGTGTTTCTACAAAGAGGAATACATTCTTGTCCTCAAACGTTCACAGATAAAACTCTTGCATACTGGTTGTAAAGTAAAAGTTTTTCTTAAAAAAAAAAAAAAAAAGGAGGTTAATTTACCTCCAAACTTGTCAACCAGCTTGCAGAGTTTCACCAACTACACCTGGGTTGGATGACATTTGATAAAAAATGAAGCCAGTGTGGGGGAAATAAAGGCTTAATGCCCAAGAAAAGCCACACAATCTGGCAGATGTGAAATACAAAAACATGTGACAGACATGCAGGAATGACATTCAGCTCCATATTCTACTAGTGTACCACTAAAAAAAACTGATGTTAGCCCCTAACCTCACCTTTATATAACTGGCAAACTGAACTTAATCATGGGAAAATGGGCAGTTTTGTCATCAATATCATCATTTCCCACAATAAACACCACAAAGTATTGCGATTAACTTTCATCTTTTATGACAGAAAGTAGCTTTAAGCAGAAACATCCAAACATTTTCAGTGCTTAGTGTATTTGAAAACTACAGCGCCCTTCATGTTTATTGGCACCCGTCAAAAATGTGTGTAAAAAGACTCATAGATTATGTCAACCTCAAAAAGCAATGTATAAATAAAAAAAATGCTTCAGTTCCATTTATTTCATAGGAATTGTTAGGAATGCTGGAAATTTGATCATATTTGCCAAGAATAACTGTACTCAGATTAAAAGTTAGATTTTTTTTAATCTGTGAGATTATGCAACAGCTAAGCCTGTTGTAGTAAGCAATTAATTTCATGATAAATTAAAATGAGCTTGATAATTTACATTCTGCTGATTAATTTTGAAGGGAAATTTTGTTTACAAGGAAGACAAAATCCATTTTATTTGTGGTTTTGGCTGTGTGTGGTGTCTATTTCTGTTTTATTTATTGTTTTATTGTGTGTTACTTTAGATATTTACAATATCTTCCAGCTCCAGTGGTAACTGTTCTTTAGAAAATTAAGGTTTATTGGTCTTTGGAAGGGCAAACTTGCATTATATTGTACTAAAATGGTCTCAAAATAACAAAATAATTGTTATTTTGAATAACTTCTGGGGCAATTTATTATCCAGATAGAGTTGTTGATTTATTCTAAGGCTTTTTACACAT
The DNA here is from genome assembly GCA_903066825.1 of Alfaro cultratus. Taxonomy (NCBI): domain Eukaryota; kingdom Metazoa; phylum Chordata; class Actinopteri; order Cyprinodontiformes; family Poeciliidae; genus Alfaro; species Alfaro cultratus. The sequence continues at coordinate 61,501 of CAEFZX010004039.1, read as the reverse complement.
CTCTACTAGCGGTGCTAATAAACCGCAAAACATTTAATGACTAAAATAAATCAACAATCATGATGCAGCTCAGTCTCCCTGCAGAGTGGATCCTCTACATTCGCTGTGCAAAATGAATGACATTTAGATTTGTGTTTTAGTTTGACATCTAGAAAAGCAGACAATTATGCAGAAGCATAAAGCAAATGCAATAATCAAGCTAAAAGAAAACAAAGAAATGACAGGCAAAATTAATTAATTTGAACTAGTCACCCTGCCGCCCCCCTCCGTCAGCTTTCATTTGAACTAAATAACCTCAGGGTCCACATTTATTCTACATTAAAACGTCGTCAGACCTTTTCTTTTACATTCTGTCATTAAAGCAAAGCAATCAGGCTTTGGGGGGAGATTGTGCGGGTAAACAACCTTTTCCACAATCACCACGACATTTAGTCTGACAAAAATTCATACAGGCTTTCATTTCACTTATAAGCCAGTTTCATCCCCCATATTTTGAAATGTGGTCCTCAAGTAGACAGAAAAATCTCCAGAAATGACTAAAAGTCACAAATCATCTACACAATATGTACAATGGAAGTACCAAGAGTTTAGAAAGGCCCAAGAACACGCAAAAAAACAAGAGAACTAAATAAAATTACAGTTTTAGCTAGAGCGTGCAGGCAGATTAGCATCACATCACACTCACACCAACTCCGACATTTTTTGGCATCAGAAAAAACAAAACAAATCAGTACCAGCAGAAGCTCATTCATTAACAATCCTGAATGAAGGGTGTGACGTTAGCGAAAGAACAGGATGAACCCAATACTTTAAAGGCAAGCGGGTCAACGGCTTCATAGTGTTTCCATTTTACAAAAGAAGAGCAGAATACATTCAGTACAGGGAGATTTTGGCCTCAAATCGGAAAAAACGATGGCAGAGCAGCAAAACGACGATTTTACAGCAGCAGAAAGTAATATGTGAATGGAAACCAGTCAAATGTTTGAACTGGGGGATAATCTGACCGGTGAAGAGGCTTCACACTGCAAAAATCTTACCAAGTATTTTTGGTAATTCTGGTAGTGCAAATATCACTACCAAAATTAGTGATATTTACTATGTTTTTGCTATATTTTTATTTCATAGTAAACTTGAAATAAAAACAGCTAACAAGTAACCTTTCAGCAAAATGTAACGGCTTATTTAAGTGAATAATTCCTAATATTGTTTAAGGCAGACTTTTTGCAAACAACTGGCCATGTGCCGTTACCTGGCAACGCCAGCCCAGCCCAGCCCGTTGCCTAGCAACCCAGTTCTAGACCCACTGGCAGATTACTTTTAAATGCTATAACTGAAATAATCTGCCAATTTAACCAGTACTTTTAATCAATACTCAGGAATTATTGACTTAAAACAAACTCCTATTTTTTTGCTGAAGAGTTACTTGTTAGTTTGTTTTCTTGCATTTCACGTGTACTAAGATATTTACACTAGAAGCTAAACCAAAAATACTTGGTAAAGTTTTGCGTTTTTGCTGTGTCGACAGTGTAAAGGTCCAACATTTCAACCAGTTCACTTTAAACCAACAAGAAATAGATGAAAGTTCAAGAAAAACAAACAAAAAGTATTCTCCATCTAATCCAGGAGTTGGCAGCTTTTTCTAAAAAAAAATAAAATTCACCACAAAAGATGATTTACTAAATATGTACCTACAGAACCTAACAAATGAACATAAAATTTATGTTTTTTAAAATTTTAGATCAGAATCCTCTATTATGAAATAAAAAACACATTGTAAAATGAGGTGAATTTTTTCTATAAATATGGAAAATAAAGAAAGATAAGTTGGACAGTTGAAGTCAGTTACTCTTAAAAGCTTGTTTTAGATATTAAAAGTAGATTTTGCTTAAGAACTTATACAAAAAGTACTAAAATTAACATTTTTGTAGCAACTATGATAAAAACATTTCCTGTTTGTTTTTGTAAGAGCCACCGATTGCAGACCATTAATTTAATCCAAGTTTCAGTTTATAGATACAGGTGAAACCAGATATTTACATACACCCAATAAAAAGACAAATTTTCCCTTTCACTCTGAAATATTCATCTGACTAAACTTTTCTTGTTTTAACTTAGTTAGAATTAGTAAAATTATCTGTATTTGCTAAATGCCAGACAACTTGGCAAGAACATTTTTTAGAGATTTCTTTGTAACTTTCGTTGAATTTGGTCAGTATCAGGGGTAACCGTCTTGTGAAAGGCAGGACTTCTCTAAATGCAAAAAATAAATACTTGCTATGTTTTCTCCCATTTAGTAAATAGAAATAATTTTGGTAATTCTAACTAAGCTAAAACAAGAAAAGTTTGGTCAAATTTAACTTCAATACAGTGAGAAAAAATGTCTCTTTTTATTTAGTGTATGTAAATATCTGGTTTCAACTGTATGTAAAGCTGTTCAAGACACAAAGACTTGCTCTATATAGTATTAAATTAGAGGATTAAATACAAACACACCCCTCTAAGAAAGAGTTTTATTTGCAAAATCATCATTTTACTTCACATTTTGTGTTTGCAGAGGAACATAAAATTAAATCGCTGAGCTGGTTGCAGTTTTCAGGCCAATCTTCGATCTTTAAAAAGTCTGACCTGCTGATTCTGATTTTCTTTATCTAAAAAGTTGCTGAATTTAGCAACAATGTGCCTAAGTTGGCAACAGTGGGGTGACGATTGTTGATTTTACTGGGACGATTTATCAGTGGCTCCCAATATAAAATCCCACTAAATCCTAATAAGTTTGTGGTTTAAATCGAAGAAACTGTGAAAAAGTGCAATGGGTGTTAATACTTTTGGAAAGTACTACAGATTATTGATAAATTGATAATACTCTTACTTTATTTGAGTGGAAGTGGATCGGTTTTAGAGTAAAAGGTTGCTGAATGTTTAAAATGAAAGAAAAAAATCGTGGCTAATAAAATAAAAATGAGATGCACTGCACATTTCAATTACAGATGTAAATCTGTCATTGAGACCCTCATCTTTATAAAAATAATAATTATAAAATGTCTGTCCGTATCAGCTCCACTCGCTAAACAGCCAAATATTTAACACTTCTCGATTAGAAACAGAGTTAAAAAAAGAGTTGCTTAAATAACATAAACCATGTTATTTAGCATCACTGAGGTAAGAAAAAGCTGATAAAACATCAGAATATGAATGAACAGTGTTTTATCTGAACTAAATGACATCTAAAAGTGTTTCTACCCTTAAGAATTATGAGCAAATGAGCCGTTAGGACTCAGAAAGTGTAAAAGTCTGAGGAATGTTAAGAGAAAAAGCAGATTAATACGGAGGCACCGTAAAGGCAGAGTTAACCCATTAGGACCAGATCCACCTGCAACACTGGCAACCAGATTTACAGCTTCAGAATAATTCACTCTGATTTTGTAAGTTTGCTCTGTGTTTAGTGGTGACTTTATTTTAATGTTTAAACCAGAAGAAACAAACAAGTGTTAAATTTTAATTTGAGTGTCGGTTAGATAAATATAAAGCTTTTGGCTCCCATACATTATGGTTATGAGTCCATGTATCTCCCAGGGTCAATCAATCGATAACATATCAAACTGATAGGCACATGTTATGTAAACGAATTCAAATTCAATTAAATAGCTTCTTTTTTTTAGTTGTTTAACAGTTCTGTTAGCTCACAGGGTTTATGATCGGAGACGCCTCTCACTCTGGTTGGACGCAAGTTTATATAGTTGTCACACACTTAATCAACGTACTGATGTCTCTCCATGTGGCTGGCAAAGAGCAATCCGATCTGTTGCTTCAAAACAACCACTTCCTTACAGTCATTTTCCTAACAGTCTCGGAACAAGGAATTTCTATTCAAACTTGGCCTTTCGCAATAAATCAATAAATTGCATGATAAATTAAAACAAACTCACTAATTTCCATTGGAATGATTTATCGTTTTTCTCTCTTTCTATGAAAAATTGGGTGATAAAAGTCTTCAGTCCGGTGCTTTGGTCTCTAACTGGTCTGTGTAAACAAAATTGAAGAGCAATTTTGTTTACAGACTTCATTACTCATTTGCTGTTTTGTTTATTTTAGATATTTGTTTAATGATCTTTGAGAAGGTTTTCTTGTATTATTATACCATTATGTTACCTGAAATAGGCCTCAAAACATCAATATTATTGTTTATTGCAATATCTTCTGGGACAATTTATCATCCAAAAAAATGTTATGGTGAAAGGCCTAGTATTCTTTATTCTACCGCAGGGTCACGGTAAACTAAAATGAAACAAAAATGTCTCACACGTACCCTAAACACCTGAGAAAGTTGCAAAAAAATCTCTAGAAAATGTTCTTGCTAAGTTTTCTGGCATTTAGCAAATAGAAATAATTTTGATGATTCTAACTAACCTATAACTTCAGACATTGAGATAAAATGTGTATCTGTCATTTTATTATCTTTGAATATCTGGTTTCAGCTGTAAATAATGTTAAATACAAAAGTGTGTAGTTTGAATAACTTCAGCACCAGACCGAAGACAAAGAAATCAAGGACTTTCCAAACCCTGACAACACAGAATAGAAATTCAAGCATTTCCATGAATTTCAAGCACCAGTTTGAACCCTATATGTGTGATTTGTGCAGCTGTCTTATTGGATCAATGTCGGTATCAGCCGATACTTAAAGCTCCAATATTGGCGTCATATTGGAGGTAAAAAAGTTACTCTTACAAGAAACATCGCCCTCTGTCCTGTTTTAATTGGAAAGCGAAATCTTTATCTCACAGACAAACAAATCAGTTTGTAACTTCAGTTTATCTTACAGAAGTTATGGATTATCTTCTGTCTCCGTTTTAGAAACCAACATCCAGAAAGTGAAGCAAACATTTCAAAATCAGGAGTGATCATAAAGATGCAACCAACTAAGTCTTTTCTTTCAAGACGTTTTTAGAGAACACTTCATTTTGAACACCTTGGGAAAAATTATATTTGATTTGCACCAACAGTACGTTTCAGTGATTAAAGTAACATTCATATGAGCTATAAAACACTAATAAATAAAGGATTGTGCAGCATAAATAAAGATATGTGCAGCATAGATCCACATGTGTACCATTAATACAATCATCAGCAGAGCTTTGAAGGAAACGACCAATCAGATCAACAGGAAGAGGCGAGTTTAACTCAAACATACGATTCAAATGTAAACAAGAGAAATACCAGCAGGTTGTAAAGCAACATGTTTCCGTAGTGATTATATTGCACTTATAGTAAGTTAAGTTTTAACCCCTCCAACTCAGAACATTAAAAAACATGAACATTTGTTCTTGGAAAAACATCTTCCAGTCAGTCTAGGAATATCTGTAAAGAACAGACCTGCTGGTCTAAAATGTTTGAAATTGATTGTAAACAGCTTCATTTGAAACGTAATTGCAGCTAACGCGTCTGGTAAACAAGTCTGGAAGCATCGCAGCCGATTATGGCAAGTGTATGTGCAATAAATTACTACAGAGCTTAAAATAATCCAGACCAAAACCTGCTCAAGCTAACGTCTTGACTTGAAACATCAATGAATCGTTTGTCTTTCAGTACAGCAACAAATATTAAAAGCAACCCCGACATTTAAATTAAAAGAGGAAGTTAAAGTAAAGAGACTTGAATTTGATCGACCCTTGACCCCCGATCTCCTTCTGAACCTTTATTAACGACTTTTCATCCAATGTTTGTTTTTAGCTCTTCTTTTTTGAGAGTTTACCGGCCTTCTTTTTGGGCTCGTAGGGAGTCCGTAGGATGCTGGGCGTCTCCTCCATGACGCGGACCAGCAGGTTGTCGATGTAGTTTTCCAGCTCCCGGATGTGAGCGTCTTTCTTCCGGACCACTTCCTTCTGCTTGATGAGTTCCTGAACGACCTCGTCAAAGGTCAGGTTGCTGTAGTTGGCTGCCGTGTCCGGTGGTGGCACCTGAAGGAAAACAAGAAACAAGTTTAAAAAATGGTTCTACATGATTACAACTAAACGTTCAAATGTCTGTCAGACAAGAGACAAGATGAATGTGTCAGGTCTGTTCTATCCATCTATCAGACCAATCAATCAACCAATCCATTTATTGGCCTGGCAAATCCATCCCTCTATCCATCCATCCATGTTACTGTAGAAAGGTCTTCTGTAAATCCTCAATAAAATTTTATGGTTTTAAAAAATTGGGCCAAAATAAGCAGTAAAATCTGCAGAGATTCAGTTTAGAAAACTTTTCTCCTGTAATGAGTGGATTCATGTCGTAGCCTTTCTGAGTGATGGCTGCAGACTTGAGTCAATGGATTTAATGTCAGACACATTTCAAAATGTTTCGTGTTCCTAAAGGAATCAAACCAAACTGACCAGAGCTTTCAGTGAAACTTCTGTCAAAACTACCTGAAGCCTTCATGAGGAGATAAACGCAGCCAGACTGTTAAAGTTCTGGTTAATAAACAGCCAATGAAATGTTGAGGGGAGCAGATCATGCTCTGGCGTAATGGTTTTTAATGAAGGACTACTTTATCGCCTCGGCGCTGGGCTTCCTCCCACAGATGGACCGAGCAGCAAAAACCTCCGCCCTGTTTAAAATACCTCACTTATCAGCCTCCACTCCCCACCAGCCTCCCGCTATGCAAAGACAACGCACAGAGCGACCTGGAGCCAGAGCGCTCACCTGTGTCTTATCGCCTCCAACAGCAAAACAATGCTGCCGCGTTGCCATGCCGACCAAAATTAAATATCTGCCATTGAGATTAAATGAGGAAGGTTTCGAGAACAGAAGACGTCAGATACTGTTACATTATTACATTATTACTGTTAAATTATTTAGTTAAAACAAGCTCACATTTCTTGAAGAAAAGTTACTTGCATGTTACTTTTTTGTTATTTCAGGAGTAGTAAGATATTTACACTCGAAATAGAATAAAGATACTTGTTAAGATTTTGCCTTTTTGCAGTGTTGAAGCCAGCAGAGACGGAGAATATCTTTTCTTTTTTTAACGCACACAGCGCAATAATCTGGCTGCTGACAAAAGGCCTGGGAATGACCATGAACTGGCGAAGTAATGATGGCCGTTTTTCCCTCCGATCAGTAGTGAGGAGGAGATAAGGCACACACTTGGCATTCTCCAGTTGTGTCATTACAGTTTCTAATGAGCTCAGCTTTGAGAATCTAAAAGCTGAGCTCTTTGAAATCTCTCACTGCCCCCTCTCTCCCATCCTGTGTGTGGTTAATTAGGGCCTTGAAGCAGAGGAAATGGGAGCTGCCATTTCTGGAAGGCGCAGCGGCACGCACGGGGGACGCATGTGTGGATACCGACAGCCCTCAACACCCACAAAGCAAGGTGAGGAAAGCCATTATCAGCATTCTCCTTCTCATTTAGGCATCACTTTAGCTGCTGCCGCCCCCACAACCCTCAACCCGACTCTTCTGCTGTGTAGTACTCTGTTATTTCCTGTTAGACACTTTAAAACCAAAGAACTAGCTTGAGCTTCAAACGTAGTAACTATTTAAAGGGATACACACGTCATTTCCATTCACTGTCACAACAAAAATGGCGCAATTAGTGAATGAAAATGACCGCCCGGCCCTGAAATTTAACACCACTTCCAATGACGATCCGATCGGACGCGCTGACCGACGGGTGCAGCTGCTAATTAGCCAAACGGCGCGGCTAAGCGTTCGGAGGCCTTGCTGATCCGTGTCAGCTGCTGCTGCTGTGGCGTTGAGCGAAACTCAGAGTTCACATTTACTGGAATCATTTATGACAGCCGCTGTCATAAATGACAATTTAGCAATAACGTCACTGGAAACCGATGAAGAAGTTGTTGTTGTTCTTACATTTTTTTTGCCGAAAATGTCCTTCTTCTTCTTCTGCCCAAAGAGGCCGTCCTCGTTTCCCGTCTGCTTGTTGTCACTGAAATAACAAAGAGGAACATTAATAATCAAATGGGAAAAAAATTTCTATTGTTGTTTTTGTAACTGAAGTTTATTAATCAACTAACAGAAATAACATATTTAGAGCAGCATTTAACCTAAAACTGTACAATTCACATAAACATTTTGATTCTTTTCAGATTAAAAATATTTTGTGTCTGTAAATATTATCTACCTAGAACCTGAAACACCTTTTGTTGTCCAATTATTAATTAGCTAATCCAAAGAATACTCAATAGATTATGGAGTCTAACTTTTGAACATTTTGGGTTTTTGTTTGTTTATTGAACTGGAACTGAAACGTCTCATTACTAAAGTTGCTTTTTTGGGGGGTTTTCAGATTTGTTTGTATTAATTTGTTTTGCTCTTGATTTAAAGTACAATCCTACTGAATAATTGTGCACAATTGTTTCAAAGTCCTGCTATTTAATACAAATGTGTAAAGATTAAGCATTAACGATTATTTGTAAAACTTCTACCAAGGTATAGCTTCACAAGTTGCTCAACATTCCTAATTTTCATTTGTTCTCATATAATTACAACTTTATTGTCCTAATATCATGAATTTATTATTGCAATTTAAAAAAAATCACAGTCTGGCCCTAATACTTCGTCATATTGTTGACCTAAATTCAAAAACACACTTGTCAGTCAAGATGGCCGCTCTATGAAAAATGGAAGAATTCTGACTTTTAATCTCGGAACTGGATTAAAGTCAGAATCCTGAGATTAAAGTAAAATTCTGAGAAAAAGTGTCAAAGTTTTTCATTTTTTCAGTGTAATCCTCTTCCGTACCCTGTGTGCTGACTTCAATCTGAACTACGGAAACCAAAGGAGCTCAATGGTAGAAAAACAAAAATCTAGATTTTCCAAAACCTAAATCTTCAAAAATTTGATCAAATCGATAAAATCGAGCCGTGCCAGAAGGCTTCTTAGATGAAGTAATTAAACATCTGTGAGGTTTGTACACAGCTGTGACCAGCGAAGGGCGGGCCTGGCAGAGGCAGAAGACGATGGACCAGAGGAGATAAGTGGTTAATTGGACGCTGTATCTCAGCAGAGGATCTCATTACTGCGGCTCAAAGGGCTTTGCTACTCTAACGAGCCGCTAATGACACCTTCCACTCAGATAAACCACAACTCTCTGACGAAGCCCAACTACCTGGTTTTGTAGCTGAAGCTGAACGGGTTGGTGTCGGCCGCGGCGTCGGCGCTGAACGGGTTGGGAGAGCGCAGGTCTCCAGAGCTCCCCGATCGGCCCCCGTTGCCGGCCCTGCGGCCCTCCTTCTTCCCCGTCACACGTTCCAGCAGGCTGACCTTCTCCTTTTTCTCCCTCCGCTCCGCCCGCTCCCACGGCTGCTGCCCCCGCTCGCCCTCAAACGGGTTGCGGTTGCGTGGGAGCGTGGCATACTTCTGTGGCAGGGTGTCACTGATATCAGTGAAAGGGTCACTGTGTGCTTCTCCGTCCTGGTATCCAGGCACCTCGCTCTGGGAACGCCGGTGAGGGCCACCTGTACTTCCTGGAAGAGGAGGAAAAACAACTTCAAGCCGCCGCTGCGATAAACGGGACAAACAGCCAAACGCCTCTTTAGAAAACTCAAACTGCTGCTGCTTCACTGTGTTGAGAGGCCAGCTGCAATAAAACGTAACTTTTTAAAAAGCACAGTTTAATAATAAACTAATGCTGTAATGATTAATCGGATTAATTGATTATTGTTCAGATGTACTAAAGGAATGCTATGTTGTTGCATTTTAGGCAATAAAATGTTTATTTCCTTATTTAACAAAGGAATTTAGTTTATTTGCATCATTAAATCTATTTAAATGTACAGGAAAGGCATAACTGTGGGGCTGAAACGATTAATCTGATTAATCATGACTATTTGGTTAATGTTCAGATGTACTAAAGAAATAATATTTTAGGGAATAAATGTTTATTTTCTTATTTAAAAAATGAATTTAATTAGTTGTTTATTTGCATCTTTAAATGTATTTCTAATGTACAAGAAAAGCTTCATCAAATGAAGTTTATTTGTACAGCACATTTCAGCAACAAGGCAGATTAATCGGATTAATCAATGATGGAAACAATTGTTAATTAATTTAGGCAATCATATTTTTTTCTTTCAAGAAAGGAATTTAATTGTTGATTTTAATTTTTAGATGCATTTCTAACATACAAGAAAGGTGTAAGTGTTGGGCTGAAACGATTAATTAGATTAAATGTAATTAATCAATTATTGTTCATATTTACTAAAGGAATGATATGTTGCACTTTAGACAATAAAATGTTTATTTTCTCATTGATTCTTTTGTTTATTTGCATCTTTTAATTCAGTTTTAATATTGTTTAAAATGACTTTCTTTTACAAGATGGTTAAAAGAAAAATCTGTAGAATGTGCCATTTCTTTTATCTGATTGACTGGGGAAAAAAGTCAATAAATTTATCAATTACTAAAATAATTGTTGGTTTCAGCCCTATGTTAAACACAGCTGTCCGTAAAGAAGATCTCAATTGTTTAAGCCTCTGTTATAATGCCAAGTTTTGGTGATGTAAGCAAATTAAAACAGTTATTAACCTTTTTTCAACCCATCATTATAATCCGGTCTCTACAACCTTAAACTGTGCTGAAGCACCTTTTGATTCATAACTCAGTGTTTGCTGCTAGTTTCCCATGTTTTGCCTGCAAACGTTCTCCAAAGTGACCAGATTGTGAGGAAATCTCCTTTCCAATCAGCCAATGCCGTTACAGATCTCTACATTCCTCTCATGGAGTCCTCCATGTTTGAATGTTTGCTCCAGATGAAGCATCTTTCACTCAGGACGTGCCGTTCTCTCTGTTTTTGGGCCCAAGGTGTGTTGTGACCAGGTGGCCCAAAAAGTTCCAGTTTGGTTTCGTTAGACTGGAACACGTCCTCCTTAAAGGTTGTGGGAGATTTTCCAGCCCGATCCAGATGTTGGACCCGAACCCAAAGGCCTTCATGGTTACTTTTCCCAGCCTCCAACCTGTTTCTCAGTAGTTTTGGATAAATGTTGAGTTTCTTATTCTAGATTTTCTCCAGTTATTGATACTGGTGGAAATATATCTAAACCACTTCAGTGGTTAGATTTAATGGAAACTGTAACTAAAATGGCCACCTGGACAGCAGGTGTGACTCAAAAAGTGCTTCAAAATATTTGTGAGTCTACATTTAGGCTACAGTAACTACAGTAACTTTTTTCTTTATAGGCCTTTAGTATCAAATTTGCATTTTTTTCTGTGCTGTTCTTGAATTTTACTATAGATTTTTCACATTATATGCAGAAAAAATATATATTAGTGGAGGTACTTGATTAATTTATTTTTACAGGGCTTGTAATTAATCATAGTTTAATTACCCATTAAACAAAAAAAACCTTTTTGTTGCTAAATTAATGAATAAATAAAAGTATGAGCGCAACAACAGAGATATTTATTGCTTTCATTTTGGTGCAAAATGCTATTATACTCATTAAGTTTTCATGAAAAATAAATCTTCCTTTAGAAATGAAGGCACTGTGTTAGCGGATGTTTCTCGTGCGTCAGATTTACAGGCGTACAAGAAACACAATACAAAGGTTCCGGGTACAAAACTTTGTATGAAGTAAAAAAAAAAAAAGGAAAAAAAGTGATTTATTGTGTTAAAATCTTTAACACATTAAAATTTCTGTAATTACTTAACTGAAATTAGCGAATAAAAAGCTTTATATAAATACTTTGCAAAAGAAGCACATAAGGATGAAATCTGCTGTGAATTGATGCTAATTAAATAAAATTAATTATTAGAGACCACAGAGGCTCCTCTAAAAACACAAATAACTGCATATTTAATAGTTCAAAAGCCATCAGGCTTTACAATTCCCAACTCTGAATACCAAATCTAATTTTTCTGGATTCATCTATAGATCATTTATAGACGCTTGTTAGATGTTATTTATATTCAGTCTTAGTTAAATTACTTACGTCACACTGAATTATAGTGTGATGCAAGTAATTTACATCACACTATATTTGAATTTATATTGAAAGGTTATATATGTATTATTAATAATTAACATCTTGGACAGAGTAGCTGTTTCCCCTTAGGGATCAATAAAGTAAAATCAATCAATCTATCATCTATCCATCCATCAATCTAAAGCAGGGGTGGGCACTCCTGGTCCTCGAGGGCCGGTGTTCTGCAACTCTTAGACATCTCCCTGATCCAACACACCTGAATCCAACAGCTGAATCACTTCCTCAGTGCAGTCAGGTTCTCCAGAGTCCTGCTAATGACCTCAGTATTTGACTCAGGTGTGTTGAAGTAGAGATACATCTAAAACTTGCAGGACACCGGCCCTCGAGGACCAGGAGTTCCCACCCCTGATCTAAAGTGTGCCTCATTGTGCATTAATACGCACTGAGGAAGCCATCTTGGCTTTACCGCAGAAGCTAACATTTACAGTCTCATTTCAGCCAATCAGCAGGCAGCAAAATAAATGGTGCTTCAAGATTGGTTGTTTCCCAAACACCAATGTAATGTAGTGTTAACATGATGTAAATTTAATCTTCCCCAGCAGCATTTTTCCAGATATGTTAGCATTTATGCTCTGCAGCTAATTGTTGACCCCAGGCTGCTCACCGCTCTCTTCGATGGAGTTCATGGAGTCCAGTTTGGGTCGGAAGTGGTTCCCGATGAGGTCGGACATGGAGTGGGCCGCCGACAGCTTCTGGCCCCCAGACAGCAGTGGCCGCTTCGCCTTCATCTCCGGCTTCGTCTCCGGTTTCGTCTCTTCCGCCACCGGCTGGCCGCTCGGCTCCAAGTCGCAAACAACAGAGCGGGGCAAGATGGCCGAAGACGTGTCACCGTAGCCGCCCCCGCCGTTGTTTTTGCGACCTTTCACCTTGTTCTTCAGCTTGGAGAAGGGCGAGCGCGGCTTCTCCTTCATGGAGAGGTCGAACATGCTGGCCGTCATGTTGTTCCTCATGAACTGGATGCTGACCTCGATCCGACCCCGGTCCTTCTTCTTCTTCCCCGGCTTGGACTCCAAGGAGAACCAGCTGCAGTGGGAGAGCGAGAAGCTTAAGCTCAGCAAATTCAGTGACAGAATTTACAGAAAAGGCGCGGGATTAACGCAGTGCAGCTCCAACAACAAATCCTTTCAGTTGATCACACATAATTCAGGGAGACGTGCAGACAAAATAAGAATGTGGTACAAGTCTTTATGCGACCAAACAACACAATAAATGGAATAATACGCTTCCCCTACTCCTTAATAGACACAAATGAAAAGCCTAATTTGAGCTGAATAATCCAAAAGGTTAAATCACTTCAACTTTCTTTTTTTGACACAACCGAGAGGCGCCATTTATCTTTTAAAAGGATAAACATTATTCTTTGAAATTCTAACAGAAGAAATTGCCTCCTGAAGAATAATAAAAGGCCATTCCAGGCTCCTATTTGTTTAACCCTTCTGCTTTTTCAACTGGAAATAATGGGATTTTTTTTTTTTTTTTTTTTGCCTTCACTGGGAGGGGAAAAAGTGTGGCATTTGCACAAATCTGGCCTTTGTTCAGAAATGCAACGACAAGCAAGTGGAAAACTGCAAAGCCACATGACAGGGCAGCACAGGAGTTCATCCATGCTAATGAGACGTATCCTTGTTCATTAGCACGCCTCAGGACGAAACCGCCGTTTAGAAAAGTTTTCTGTCCGTTTTCTATGTGAATGTGTCACATTTTACAATAGAGCTAATATTTAAAGCTGTAAATGTCATCGCAGTTTAAATGTGTGCAACATTACAGTCCTGGATGCAATGTTAGGATGAAAAGAAACTAGAAAAATGTGAATTAATCCTCAATATTCAATAATTTCACAATTTAATATTTTCCAGCCTTTTCTTAGAGCAAGAAAAATTAAAAATCTTGAAGTTACAAAGAGATAAATTAATCACAAAGGGCCTTTCAACTCGATTCAAAGAAGAAGAGTCATTTTTTTTATCAAGTCTACAAGATTATTTAAGTAATCAATCATTTTGATAATCAAATTAAAAAATGGCCACATTATGCAAGTTTTTAATTTAAGAACTAAAGCTTATTTTCTACCATTTTAGAAATAAATTAAAACAAATAATTACATTTCTTTTTAAACCATCCACTGATCCTGAAGGATATTTTTTATCTGTGCTTGGTCTGGCTAGGTCAGTATTTTTGTGTGTGTAGTTTCGGGAACTGACGGCCTGACGGGGCTAAAATTAAACAATATTTAACTGATAATAACCAGCAAACATACTCTAAAAACTAATTAAAACTGACTGAATTAGACAAACAAAAAGTCACAACTAAATAAAACTAAATGGTACAACAAGGCTCCCCTTATAGATGACTAATAGTTTATAGATATGTTACTCATTTACATATAAACACTTTATAAATCATTAATAACTGTTTATTATGCATTAATTAAGGGTGAGAAGGAGGCAAAATCTACGGTTCACCGATACATCTTATCTAGAGTTGTTATACAAAACATTTCACTCAATAAGCATTTGTAAACATGCTTATGTTTTCTTCTCAGCCTTAATTAATGCATAATAAACAATGATTAATGATTTATAAAGTGTTTATATAGATGAATGGATAACAATTTTTTTGTTAGTCATCTATAAAGGGGAGAATTATTGTAAAGTGGTACCAACAAGTCTATAACAACAAACCCAAAAACTATTAAAATCTTGATTGGGTGTGGTTCCCACCCACAGCATGCTGCTGCCACCGCCTCAGAGCCTCAGGTCTCCAAACTCATCACAGACAACAAACACAGGCGAGCGATAAGTAACGGATACCAAGCCACGTTTTTCTTCCTCAGCATGTCGGGTCCGAGGCGGCCGGGCCGACCACAGGCCCGCTGTGTGGAGCCGTGGTACCGACGGGGATCATTACAGAACCGCTGCTGAAAAGCTGCAGAGCCTGGAGGTGCATCACTACAGACACCTAAATAAATACCAGCCAGGAACGCTGATTGTAACATATTGTGATTCTGGCTACTGACGGACGGGGAGGAAGTGTGCTAATGTCTTTCCATGATGGGACAGATCTAATTAACACCAGATCCAGTCCCGCAGAGCGAGGAAGATGATGTCAGACCTTCATCCTCTGGTTGGGTGAGCACAGATTAACTCATCAAGTTCTGCCCTGAAGACGTTAATTCTGGACCTATCTGTTGGATTAAACTTCGTTTAAATTCAAAATTTCCTTGAGAAGTCAGATTTGTCTAGAAAGTCCAGTTCATTTGGACCAAAAACCTGAACTATGATCCGCCTAAAGACCTCAGTCTGGGTTTGGTTGAAATGAACTCTGGTTTGCATATGTGAACGCCAAGCGGATCGGAGACCGTTCCAAAAGCAGGAAGTGTACTACAGCCCAGGGCATTCTGGGTAAATGCAAGCAAAACAAATGCGCTACGCTAGCGCTAACATCCTGGAGGGAATCAGAGCCGCTGTTTCTCCGTAACGAAAGAAAGAGAAATAAAGAAATAGGAATTAATAACAGGATAAAGAAAAACGAAACAGAAAAGAAATAAGAAAGAGACAACACAAGAGACAGAAAAAAAGAAAAACAAAGAAAGACAAACAAAAAGATAAAAAGATAGACAAAAAGAAAGAGACTGAAAACAAAAGAAACAGAAAGAAAGAAAGAAAGAAAGAAAGAAAGAAAGAAAGAAAGAAAGAAAGAAAGAAAGAAAGAAAGAAAGAAAGAAAAAGAAACAGAATCTGCATCAAAACATTTGTTGTTAAACTGTTATAGTTTTTTACAGTACATAAAACTATAAGGTGACTAAAAAATGTTTAAGAAACAGAACTCTTTCAGTTTTTGACCTGCTAATCAAAGTATTTGTCAACCGGCAGCAGAAAAACCCAGAGGACATTTACAGACTCAGAAAGCAGAAACTCAACAAACGGCATCGCTTCAGGCTGCAGAGAACAAACACGGCTGCATTTTTTTCACACAAAAACAAAAAATGGCTCCACTGGGAGTGACTACCTAAACATGTTTGTCCAGCTCCGCTTGTTTCAATTGGGCCTCCAAGTGAATCACTGACAACTGTCACTTATTAGGCGACATATAATCTCTAAACAATGGGCAATCAACTGTCAGAGAGGTGGAACAGAAGTTAAAACCACCAACTGCTGTTAAAAACATCCTGAGCTATAAATGACTTTAAACAGATGTTTAAAATAAGGCGAAGCTGTAAAACAAGTGTGTGACGAATATAAAAGGCAAAGTGACTGTGTTTATGCCACATTGTGAAAAGAAGCGGGGTCATGAACTTATTAAAGGATGGAATAAAACAGGCGGGGAAGTCTGAAATAGCTTTAACACATGTGGCGAATGTGACTCAATTCAGTTCAGGCTGAGGCCTTGTGACTGGAGGAGAAACATCGGCGCGTTTCCTCTCACAGGATAAAATAAACTAAAAACATCAGAAACCAGGAATTAGGAGAAGATCCAATCAGAGGTCGCTCTAGACTTTTTTGTTGTCCGTCATTTTGACTGATGGTGTCAAAAATATTCGGTCATATTCTATTTTTATCTGTCAATCTTTAAATTACATTAACATCTGTTACATTTAGTTTTTATGTAGGTTAATTAATATTCAAAGTTGAACAAACAATCCAGATCATCACACATTAATGAAGCAGATGAATTTATCGAACTTTTTCTCCGCAGTAATAAAAACCACTGACAGAACGATCAAATTAATCGGCTTCACCTGCTGTGGTCTGAAGCCTTTCAACTTCCTCCTGTTTTACATCTAGACAGGAAATCTGAACTAAAGTTTAGATCGGACCTAAAAAATCCAACCCCACCTGGGCCGAGTCCATTAAGTCTGAGCCCGATCCAACCCGACTGATTAACTTTAATTGGAGGCTCGAGCCTTAACCCGACGTATTTAATGAAGATTTTATTGCTTTGTTTTTAGAGAACCGTTTGAATAAGCAGCATAATTTCTCCCAGCTTCCTTTAACATCTTACTGCTCCGTTTTGTCGCTTGTTGTAACGCAGGATGAGTCAAGTGCAAATCTTCTGGGATGATTGATTGAAAGGATCGAATCTCTGCAGCTCTAGCAGCGCAAGGCGGAGCCGCTTCTAACAGTCTAATTAAGTCATTACTTTCTATTTTTAACAACTGTCGACTCCTCATTTTAACAATACATAAACACAACAAAGCATTTTTTTTGTTTCATCTATTCTGTATGAACTGGAAAAACCATTTCAGTCGCTCTGTTCAATACTTCTGGCACCAGAAGTCACTTGAGGTGACTTCTGGTGCCAGAAGTTGCCTCAAGTGATGAAGTAGCGTACTTGCAAATGGCCGATAGCAGTTTCATAACAACTGAAGGTAGCATTAGCTACTTGATTCTACTATAAAATGGCACCATTTGCCTGGAAAACACAAAATACCACCCCCTTGAGGGTTTTATACACTTTTACAAACTGTGCTCAAAAAATAAAAATAACCTGCAATTTTTATAAACTGGCACTCTGGGACTACAGAAGACAAGACGAGCCCAGACAGTACAGTTGAATTGATTCTGGTACTGATTGTTTAAAAAAGTCTTGTATAACTTAGCTTCACCTGAATCCTCCAGAAGCTACAGAGAAGCGAACATTTCAACATCAGAGGTCGTACTCACTCGGTTTTCTTTCGTTGCTTGTTATCAAACATTTCGTTGAGGTTGATCGTCTTCTGGCCCAGGAATTTGTCCATCCCCACTAATGAGCGGTGCATCACTGTCAGCGACAGCACGTACACTTCGGGGTTCCCCTCCAGAAGCAGACCAGGCAGCTCGAAGGACGCCTCCTCCCTCCAGACGGGGTCGGCCGTCTTCTCCGCCACCGACGTGGAGTACTTCTCCTTCCCCAGCTGGATGATGGTGTAGGCATCGTTGGTGCCATTTTTGCCTTTAGGCTGTAAACCGGACGCCTGAAGAACGGTGGCTTGGACATGGGTTGGAAACCACTTCTGAGACTGCTCAGCCAGGGACATTTTATCACAGAAAACTAGCAAAAACCCATTCAAAATAATAATAATAATAATTTAGACAAAAACGTATTTTAGTGACTTCGGTTTGCAAAAAGCATGATTTCCTATAGGATAGTGTCCATGTCAGTGTGGTGTATGTAGCTATGGTAACAAGCGATGACGAGTCGGACAAACAGAGCACGCCTCATCTTCTGTTGAATCATCGATGTCCAAGCCACTGCTGAGTCATCTGCAACAGACAGAAGCGGAGCAGCATCAGAACATTTCCCAGAACCAAAACATGACTCAGGAAAACATCACCTAATAGATCTGTTAATTATTTTAGCCAAATTTAAAAACTTCTAAGGCTGCAATGTATAAAACCAAAGCAGCATGGCGTCATGCGGGTAAGATCCCACCCCAGCTCCCTGCTGGAGGCAAAAAGCTGCAGGCCGATAACTATAATTGATTTTAGCTGTTAAGTTGTCAAAAAAAACAACATTAAATCTTAAATGTATGCCTGATATATATATTAAAAAAGGGACACAGTGCTTTACTATCAATTGCCAACACTACAACAACTAGATTAGGTAAGGAAAAAGTTTTAATTAAGAAGGAAATCGTGAGAGAGAGGGAAGTAGTTCAGCTATGCTAGCTTGACTATGACAACCGTAACATGAAGATATGATGTGGAATTCAGTGAGTTTTGGTTTAGAAGTTTTTTTTAAAAAGGCGACCTAAAGGCGACCAACTCTGACAGATCATCAGTAGAGCAGGTGTTTAAATTAGCTAATCAGCCACCTCTGTGTTAGCTTAGCTAATAGCAGCGCTAGCTAATCTACCACAGCTATCACTTATTAATAATTGCAAAATAAACATCAAGCCTGAAAACATAAAACTGTAACAGTCTGAATGTTCTGTTTTTTGTGTGGAATGAGTGTCTTTTGGTGTTGAATCCTGATAAATTAGTGACGTTGTTGTCAGTTGCTATGGCAACATGTCTGTGTGTCGCGTAAACAACACACAGAGTGAGGAAAAAATTAGAATACAAGGCTTTGATTTGTTATTTCATGGGTTTTTTGCACAATTTTTTCCTTTGCTGTGGCACAGTGCACTAAATTAATAATACCTTCATCTCAGGTTACATTTAATTAACGGGATTGTTCTCCCCAACAGCGTTGCTAAGAATGGCATGTAAAAGAATCGCCTTTTTGCTCTCCAGTATTTTGCAAAAGAATGAAATATTCGGATGTAAACAATCAGGTTAAAGGAGTCATTAATAAGGCTGGGCGACAAGGCTTCAAATCTGCTATTTTCTATGCTAAATTTGATTTCAAACAATTTTTTCCACCACAAATGACAACTAAAAAAAATATGATTTATTTCTATCATTCCTTCTATCGGTTAACCTGAATTCAAAGTTTAAATAAATACAAGCTGTAAAAAAAACAACAACAACAACAAAACGAAACTCATGCTCGTCAAAAATGATGGTAATTTTTCATTTCATTGATGAAAAGAAAATTCAGATTTTCCAAAGTTTAAAGCCTTCAAAAATTTTATTACTTTATAGCAGTAGCAAATATTTAAGACTAAAAATAGACAAGTTTTTCTAAACTTCTGTCAATCAAATCTTAGAAATACTCACCATACAAAATGCTATTCTTCTTGACAGAGACAGTAGCTTTGAATCGGACTGAAAGGGATTATGAGATTATCACAGTTTATACGTAAAATATTCTGATATTTACCAAACTCAAATCAAAAATATGCTGTTTGTTGATACTTTATACATAATAAAAAGGTTTTTTAATTTTAATTTTGATGACACACATAACACAACTTGAGCTACAAAGCAAAATGTGTGTTAATGAAGCACAAATTTCATTGACTACGAACACAAATTTTATAAATGTCTGATAGATTGATACATCTAAGGATGAAGAAATGAAAACAATAAATAAAAAGCTGAGCAGTGTAGTTTTGATTCTGATTAATTGTTTGACTATTCTGCCAAATCTGGTCTCCTATAAATGAGAAACATAAAGATCTAAATCATATTTAACTTCTCTGTTTTATTGTTCTGACTCATGCTTTGAGATCATCTGACTGTTAATCTCTGGGGCGAGGTTATTACCACATTTAAGTTTACAAAGAAACATTAATCAAGCCATCAGACCGTACAATTTTATACTTTTTCAGGATTTTACAACAATGCCATTTCATTGTTTTTCAATCTAAAACTACATTTACTTTTTTAAGTATGAAATTCAGATATGGGATGGGATTGTTTACTGTCTGAGTACCTTTAATCTCATTTGTTGTGATGACACACTACTTTGTCACACTTCAAGTTTAGTTCTGAGTAAATAATGATCCCTAATTTACTTAGGAATTGTAATTTATTCAATTGGTTGTTACTTTTAAACAAATTAGATACTTCATTACGATTTGCTGTCATTTCTGCTAACTCATTTCAGTTGAAGTTGCATAAATCCCTTCAATAAAAGAGATTTTCTCCTCACTATTATAAATCTTTCCTTTCATCCAGATTTAGGATTTTACTCCTAAGTTTGAGAATTTCTGTCAAATAAAACTGCGAGTTATAATGAAACATGATCTGAATTACAGCCGTTTTGTAGCCGAATAACTGATATAAACAAGATAATCCCTTTAAATCAGTACTATCTCTTTAAAAGACAACTGTCTCAACAAAGCTTTTTAAACAAACTCCTGCAATAGTAAAACATCTAAAAGTAACTTACAAATCCCAAAATTACGCAGTTTAACCCAGATTTATCGTGGTTAGACGTAGTTGGCCAGCAGCTGGGCAACGTTAGCTTGTGGCTAATGAGAACCGAGCATCACGGCCGCCCTCAGCCCAACAGCGAGCCGCTTACCTCAGGGTCATTTCCGCCGACGCCACACACACATCCGGGGCTTCAGCGCACACACGACCCGTCCGCAGATACATTCACCCGCTGCTCTCTGCGGCTCAGACGGCCGCAAAAGTCAGTTGTTGTTGTAGCAGGAGCAGCGCATTGCTGTCGGGACGGACTCGGGCTTCACTTCCTGCTCTGACGTCACTTCCTTTTCATGCCGGTGAAAGGTCAGGCGCCTAGACGGGTTGTTTAGCTTAAAAATAAATACTTTACAACATAATACTGTAGGATTTTATCAAAATTCTACAGTACTAAAATTCAGCTATTTTAGTAGCTGAATTTTTTAACATTTTCTTTTATTTTTTAGGCAGATGAAGAATACGATGGCGGCCATTGTAATAAAAAAGCTGGAAAAAATTCTGCCAAAAAAAAATCCTAAATGTTGAGATTAAACTCAGAAATTTCCTAGAAAAACAAGAAAAAATTTTAGGTTACAAAAATAAATTTATTTTTAGACTATTTTCTACTTTTGGAAATTTTCTGACATTCAAAAGTAAGATATTTTTGACTTTGGACTCAGAAATTTCCAAGTTTTTTCTTGGAAATATCAGAGCTTAATCTCAAAGTTCATTTTCTCAAGCACATTTTCAACTTTTGACAGTCAGAAATTTACATATTTTTTGCAAGAAAATTTCTGGTATTACTAGAATATTTCCTCTAGTAATATTTTATTATTTCAAAATCAGAAATTTCCAAGAATTTTCTACAAAATTTCTGAGACTTTTGGCAGAAATCTTTTTTTTTTTCTTTTTTGCTGTCTATAATGGTCCTAATACGCCATCATGAGTATTTATTTGCGGTTTTTTTAATATTCTATTCTTTACAGCTAATAAAACCCAAAAAATCATTTTGTCAGAAAGATGGAGTACTACATAGGATTTATGTAAGTAACAAAAAATAAAATCAGACAAAAGATTTTATGAGATCAAGTTTTTTCAATATAAAATCTTTAACAAAACATGCAGGTGTGAGTCTGGTGAAAGCATGTTTGTTTTTCATTTGGTCAGTAGAAAATTCAAAAATTGTACTCGAGTAAGAGTAGAGATACTTCATAATAAAATTACTCAAGAAAAAGTAAAAAGTAGCTGTCCAAGAAATTACTCATGAGTAAAAAAGTATTTGGTAAAAATGGCGACTCAAGTACATAGTGGCTGATCATTAAAAATGCTAGTATTGAAACGTTACATCAATAGATGGACCAAAATATAAAGTTATGTGGAAATCTTGAAAATAATTTACGCAAACAATAAAATCAGGGGAAAAAAATATTTCCAAAGACTGTCCAGAAATGTCACTCCAGTATTTCATAATAAACTTACTCAAGTAAAAGTACATTTTTGCAAAAAAGTTACTCCAGTAAATTTAACTGAGTCACTCCTGACTTTGACTGAGTAACTAGTTAATCTTCACCTCAGATATATCACTCTGTGTGTAAAGAACCTATAGAATATATGATGTTCACGTTCCAAACCGGATTACTGAAATAAATTAACTTTTCAGCGATATTCTAATTTATTGGGACTCTCTTGTATGTTTCGCAGACAGGCAGTATTAAAAGAGTATAAATAAACGCAGCCTGTGAGGAACAGCGTCATGTGTGTGCGGGCGCAGCTACATGAGGAGAGGTAAATCATACAAACATGGCCAAGTGCCTTTTGTCTCTTGAGTGGGACATGGAGGTGCAGATAAGAGGGTTCGGCTGAATGAACACAGACATGCTCGTCACCCCACTTGACAAGTGCATCTTAACCAAACACACCTGCTCCATGTTGGTTTTATCGTTCTGCTGCAGTTTGTGCACACAGCGCTGGCCCGCGGCTCTGCCTGGGCCATCCATCAGGCTCAGATTATTGCTTTATATCTCGAGTACATCTCTGAATGAAACGCTCAGGGTTAGTGAAATATTAGGCTGTGTGAGATAATATTTAATACTTCTGCGGCTCTCGGCCCACATGTTTAACGTCCACTGTTAACGTTGGGTGGATATTAGAGTACAATGTCACTTTTTAAGCACCTATAAAGGAGGCAGATGTTCCACAGTGTTGGCTGTATATCACAGACTCTTTATTTTATCTTTAGCTTACAAAAAAAGCTGCATATGGAGCTCATTCTCCTCTTCGTTTAGCAGTATTTTCCACAGTCACGTTGTTATAAAAATGCTGTATAACTTAACGCCTTGAAATTGAGCCTCTGTCTCTTTAAGAAGCTGCTACTCTTTCTGAAACTCTACCTTCAGGAAGTCGTCACAACATGGCTCCTCTATTAACCCTTCAACAATATTTTTACCAGAGTTTCACTGAAAAGTACCTCCTATAATGAGCTGAGGAGATGTTTGCTAGTTGCTGCTGACTAGCCTTAACCCCTTAACTGGCGGTACCAAAATCACCAAAAACGGCTGAAAAGGTAAACCCAAATTAAATCGGCTGCTGAACAATTTGGAGTACATGCAAAAGCTTGGTCTCTTTATGAAGAAGACGAGCTAAAGTTTGTATTTATGCAGTCAAAAATACTTTAACTGTAAGTAGTTTGTAGTTATTACATTTGAAACAAATAAATTTAAAAATTTAGCTTTTTATATTTTTTATATTTTTTTTTTTTTCATTATAATTTCTTGTAAATGCACATTGACTGTTGAATGTATGGACTGGAAAATACAATAAATCTAACAAATCTGTAGAGTAAAATATTCTGCTCGTGGATTTCAAGACTGATCAAGATAGCGCAAAAAAGAAATGTCATTTTGGACATGTTTATTTTTGAGGATGTACAGGTGTTGTCCAAGTGTGACATTCGGAGTCTCCATTTTGCATCTCCGAATGTCACACCTGATATACAAACTTCTAATGACTGTAACTCCTCAGTGCTTCAACAGGAGTCATGATGATATAATCATCATGACTCCTCCTCTCCTTCACTCCTGACTTTGACGCACACATTATGCGTGGTTATGCATGCAGCTGGTGGATTCATGTCAAAACAAACCCCAAAATGCCTTATATCCTTATGACAGGACACGTGTCGGCTACACATCTGCGGCTTTAGATTTAGTCTCCAAGTTGACCAGTCAGAAATATTCCAGAAAGAATACAGGCCTGTCAAAATGAGCTCAAGTTGCTCTCTGGATATTATTGGCTCGAGAAAAGCCATTTCATAACGTTATTGGTCGAATGCGGTGTCAATCAAAAGGGGCTCTAGGCCGCCCAATAGAAGCGTCATAAAGGACACCGGCAGAGTCTAAAGAGGAGAAAAAGGCAGAGAATTCAGACAACCTAGATTTGTCCCATGGATGGGATGCCGCCAGTTAAGGGGTTAAGGAGCTAAGTGGGGGAGGAGCTGCACCTCGAAGGCGGAGCTAAGTCCAACCAGGCGTTTTGCACAGCTCAGTGGTTGCCATGGAGACTAAAGGATTTATCAAACAAGCATGAAAGAATCAAGGCAACACTCCGGGTTAGTTTTTGGTGAGAAAATAATTTATAACATGATGAAAAGCTCAAAAAACGTTGACTTCAAATAATACTGTCCCTTTAAAATTCCTGCAGTTTGACCCGGAGATGTATAATGTACCGCAAGCCAGATATAAAAATACTAAGGTCATTAAAATGATTACATAAGATAAATAAGATGTCGTTATTATAAAGTGCTCCTGATTATTCTACTGTATGGAGCTATATTGGGGCCATAATATAGCTAAACTCTAGTTTCAGTTTCAAAAAAATTTTTTAACTGAAACAAACCTTAAATCTGAAAAGTAGTTTTCAACATTTATTTAGTTTCAAATATTTTTTGCCATTTCAATTCTGTCTTTTTTCAAATTGAAACTTTTTTTTTGAGAACAAACATTATGACCTTAATTTAGCTCCACACTGCTGATTTAAAAGATTATTATCAAACTATAGCTTCCCTTCGCAGATTTTTTACACAGAAAAATTGCATGTAGAGTATTTATTTGGGTCAATGGCTGACAGGGAAAGCCGCAGGGATCTCCGCTGAATATTGTTTACAGCTTGGCAGGACGAGATCTGATAAGGCCTCGGTCGGAGCGTTTAGCTGCTGGTTGTCTTCCAGCGTCGATGATTTATCCCGTCACGTCAGCGCGCGCATTCCTTTTTGGGGAATACTTTATGATCTGTTGTGGTTAGCGGTGTCAGGTTGAGTTGAGTGGAATAACGACCAGATAAACAACCCGGGTCGTGACACTCTTCCTTAATATGACAATAAGTCAAACATGTTCATATATTACGGCGCGAGGCCAGAGCACATGTTGGCGTTTGAGATGAAAACGCCGCCGGCTGCGTTCCAACATCACCTGCAGCGTCTGAGCAGAATATATCTGTGCGTTTAAAAGCAGAACATCGCATCATAAACTAGCAGCAACATAAATGCAGATTCTACGGTAGATCTTGAAAGAACTTCGCTGAGGGTCATAAACCGCCCTTCATGCACGACCCTCAAAGAATGGCAGAGGACGCGAAAATATTCCTCAGGTAAGAGTGGAACTACTTCAACATATTTTATGTACGAGTAAGAAGTATTTGGTAAAACGTCTACTCAAGTACTGAGTAACTGATCAAATTATCAATTAATATCTAAAATGTACATAATCAGATTAACAAAATGTAAAGTTAACTGGAAAGTTTGGAATTTTAAGGTCTAAAAATGAAAATAATTTATCACACTATCAAAATTTTATTCCACTAAGAGTAGAAATACTTCATTATAAAATTACTCAAATAACAGCGTAGGAATGATACTGCTAAAAGTAATTTTTTCAAAAAGTTACTCAAGTGAATGTAATTGAACAAATGTAACTAGTTACTACCCAGCTCTGCCCTGAGGGTCATAAACCGCCCTTCCTGCGTGGCCCCCGCTCCACATGTTGAACCACATTAGCGACGGCCCCTAACGGCTGCTAGCCACATGGTTCAGGTTTAGATTCCCGGGGTTTTTTTCACCCCCAACACTCTTCAGGTTGTTTTACATTTATTAAACACTTAAAAATCCGCAGGCCACAAGGTTGACCATCTGTTGAGGACAGGACAGCGCGTAGGAGAAGGCAAGAGGCGCGGCGGGGCGAGTGGAAACAGTTGTGATGTCACTGCGGGTCTTAATGCGCTGCAGGTCTGAGATGACTGATTTAAAAGGTACAGCTTTTAGCTGAGAGAACAGTCAGATCACAGATGAATTTTAATCAAAAAAGGAGGAGAACGGCACACAAATCACCGCCGCTTGGCTCTCAGGAATGTTTTTGTGCGTGGCGCTGATATATGGGTGCAGATGTGCGACTGCAGCATGACGAGCGGAGCTGAAAAGGGCCGCGGAGCCGGGGCAGCATGTCAGCCTGGCGACTCCCTAAAGTTCCTTAATTTCTGCATCATAACCTTAAAAAGGGTCAAACAGACACACACACACACACACACACACACACACACAAAACCCTGCAGCAGTTTTCTGCTTGTGTGTTTTGTTTTCTGATTAAAAAATTTTTTTTTTTGGAAGTATTTGGATAAGAACTGAAACAGTTGCTTTAGGAAAGTTGAGTGGAAGAAAAAAGTGCACAAGACAAAGTGACAACTGCATTTTTAGACAGGATTGTGAACACTGAAAAACCACACAATCTTACCCAGTATTTTTTTATCTAGTTTCTACTGAAAATATCTTAGTCATCTGAAATTAGACAAAACCAACTAACAAGTAACTTTTCTGAAAAAACAGGAGCTTGTTTTAAATCAATAATTTCTTAATATTGATGAACAAATTCTAGTTCTATTTCACTTTTAACATTTTTCCCATGTTATAAGTGAAATAATCTACCACTAGAATTAGTACTTTTTATCAGTCATAATTAATTATTGACCTAAAACAAACTCGTATATGTTGCTGAAAAGTTACTTTTAAGTTAGTTTAATCTTATTTCAAGTGTATTAAGATATTTGCAGTAGAAATTTGACCAAAAATACTTGGTGAAATTTTGTTTTTGCAGTGAAGATAATGTCATTCAGTGATGTGAGGAGAGTCACAGTGAGAACATAGAGATATTTTCATGGGCTGCAACTGTCACGTTACTTGAGTTAGGCCACTAATTAACCAGATATGATGTTAGAACTCAGCCTGTTATGATGATGAATTTACTGGAAGATAAATTGTCCCTCAAGATATTGAGATAAACGATAATATTGTTACTTTCACATTCCTACATTTTGATAAACTTTAAATTCTAATGAACATTTGACACTGGAACTGTCAAATGTTCCAGTGTCCAGTTTATTCATTTTGAATATTTTGAATATTCAAAATGAATAAAACAACAGAAACAACAGATAAAATGAATCAAGTCTCTGTAAATTAAAAACTAAAGTTTCCTTCAATAAGATCTAGTTGAGACCAAAGCAGCAGACTGAAAACTTTTATCATCCACTTTTTGGTAGAAAGAGAGAAAAGAGAGAAACAGTAAACATGCAAATAGGAATTAAGTTTTTTTATTTATCATTAAATGAATTGATGTATTGATTATTGAGTCCAGGCCTAGCTGGAAATGTGTCATGAATTTGGATTTATCATCATTAGGTCAGTAATTTGTTGGCTAAAATTACAGCTGAGATTTTAGACTCTTCTTTTTTGCAAAAAAGAGCAAAAATCATAGATTTTCAATTGGATTTATGTCTGGACTTTGACTAGGCCATTCTAATGAAGGCATGTTTAGAGTTGTTTGAACAAGGTTTTTTCCTTGTATTCAACTCAAATCATCTTTCCAGCAACTCTGGTCATTTCCCCAATCACTGCAGAGGAAAATGATCCCCACAGCATAATGCTGCCACCTCCATGTTTCATTTTATTTATGAATCGGTGAACTCCAGATTCTTTCTGCCTTGCAAGTTTGAAGTCCTTTAGCTATGCACCACCTGGTACAGCTACTGTTTACTGGACTGAACTTAATTTTATTGATATGTCTTACATTTTATTTAAGAGGCCTGAAAACAAATGCAGCCACACTTTTCAGATTTTTTTTTTTTTTTACATGAAAACCCTGGATTTTTCTCTAAATCAAAGTTTCATATAAATTTGTGTTGGTCTGTCACATTCTTTTACAAGGCACCACATAATATTTTAAAGGTGACCTTGAACATGTTAGGATCGGTCTATGGCCTATCCAAAACATGTTCATTACATTTTTTGCACAAAATCATTCTGCTCAGTTTCAGTATGAGCTGTTTTAGGGGGTCTTGTCACTTTAAATCCAAATAAATGCTGATGGCCACGCCCTCAAAACTCAACGTTTACACTCGCAATGTAAAAATGGCTGCAAACAGATGCGCAATTATACAACTGCACATCTTTGAAAAGCAGAAGTGGAGCCACCTGCAAAACCAACAAAATATTTGCAAATAATATTTAAGCCTGTCAATTAATCACATCATAAATTAAAAGAAGCTCAATAATTTCCTTTTGCATGATTTATCGTTTCTCTCTTTCTACCAAAATCTGGACGACTAAAGTCTTCAGTCTGGTGCTTTGGTCTCAACTAGCCCTTTTTTGTTTACTGAGTCTTCATAATTAATTTTATTTGTTGTGTCTGTTGTTTTGTTTGGGTATTTAAAATGTATTTCAGGTGTCCACCATAACCGGTGTGCAGTGTGCCTCCCCCAGACCAGAGGAAGCCCCTCCATGTGAATGCCCTGCAGTCATCTCCTTCCAGGATGAAATAATTCACCCGAAACGTTCAGGACAGACATTGTGAGGCAAAGTTCAGAGGCATGCTAATGACAAGAGCATGCTCACAGAGAGGAACAGAAACCTCTCAGGTCTGAATGAGCGGCAGAACAGAGGTTAGGCCACTGCAGGCAAACAGGTTGTGGGATGCGTTAAAACGCTGCAGGAATGTGCTGCATTTGCATTTTCTTAGCTGAAAACATCAGAATATGGGCAAATTGATTTACCAAACCAAGCTGCTATACTGACAAAATAATGAAAAAAATGCAACTGCCTTTTACACCTTAGTGTGCTATAAAGTAATGACGAAAAGGTCTTTTGTCTTTTTCTATGAAGACAGGATATATAACGCGCTCCCATTTGCACAACATCATAAGTGTCACACTGGTAAATTTACAGCATCGTAAGGAACACATATTGAACATCAAGGGCATAAAAAAGCAGAAAACAGATGAGTTTTTCCTTAGATATGGAGGAAAAAGAAAGTGTGTGGGTTGCATCGTTGTGTTTAACATTCCTCAGTCCTCCCAGCAGAATGCAGTCGTCTTATTACCAGATTCTACAAGCATGATCATCCTACACAGCCGCGCAGTCTGCATATTTTTAAAGGAATCTCTGCTTAAATGGAGATATTTTCCACACATATTTAGGTGCCACATTTGTTTTCCATAAACATGGATAAATCTGTGATAAATGTGCTGTCCCATATGATCTTAACTGGGCAGAGAGGACGATGCATAAAGAAGAAAACCTAAAAAAAATGTATTTATTTAGAGAACTTTTCCTGTTTTTGTAATAGAAACTCATTAACTATTGTTTTTTTATTACTTCTGTTGTCTAAATCTTTTTCCAAAATTAAAATGCAATCAATTTCATGTATTACAACAAATAAAAATGTGCTGGAGTTCCGTGTGAATTTGTTCTTATTATCAAAGATATTATGTTGACCACTATGATAATATTTTTTAAAATATCTTCAGAGGTTTATAATACTGTTTTTCAAACAAAAAATGCATAAAAAATGCGTTTATTACTTTTCTACTTCATTTAAACATACCAGAAGGTTGAGCTTTTAGCATTATTTACTGAATAAAATATGAATAAAATGCACACATATTGTTTAAAAATGAGAGATAAAAATTGCAGCTTCTATTCACTAAATTTAGAATAGAAAAAGAAAATGTGTTTGCAAAAATAAGCTAACAGATGTTTATTTTTGCAATAAGAATCCAGATGATGGACAATATCACCAAAAGATGCAAAATTATGCTTAAAATCAAAATGTTGGAAGCGTTATGTCAAGAAGGTCGAGAAAGAGAAGATCACATCTCACCATCTTTGGGAAGTAAATGCCTAAATAGATGACCTTTGTGCTCGGCGTGGAAAGGTCAGGGCGATGGGAGGAGCTGCGACGCGTTTCGCAGATTACACCGCGGATGATCTGTCAGGCGAGGCGATGGCAGCCATGATCTGCAGTCAAAAAGCAGAACATTTTACTGGGACAGGAAAGGAATCTGCTCCAGAAATGAACTGGTTGCTGCTTCTGCCTCAGCAGAAACGGGAGTTTGAGTCGTCTTCCTCATGGTCTTCCTCAGCACACACCGCTGACCCCCTGCAGGCTCCACTCCATTTATCTTACAGATATTTACATCCACTCGCAAAAACAGTTAGGCTTTTATTTTTATTTATTTCATTCATTTGAAGTTTAAAATGAACATGCAACATGTAGACATTAAAACTTTGAATGAAAATGAGAAGTAGTTTGAAGAATTTAATCTTGGTAAAATTTTGCTGGACAATAAATTGTCCCAGAAGTTTTTGCGATAAATGACAATATTGTTGTTTTAAGACCATTTTCACCATTAGACGTGTGGTGTGAAGTAAGTTTTGGTTAAAGTTAAGGTTAGGAATAGTATTGGTTAAGGTTAGAGAAAATATCTGGTTTAATCAATACAAATCTTAGTATGGGTATAACTTGTTTGTGAGTGAACTTGTTTAGCTTTCCTATTTCGGACCATTTCCGCCATATTGGATCCTCTTGTTTACGGTTAGGAGTCATGGTTAGAGGTAAGATGTGACTTATATTTTTCATTTATTCAGGTTAGAAATAGACTAATATTGGTAGAAATACCAACTTGTGTGTGTGTACTTATTTAGCTTTCCTATTTTGGATTATTTCTGCCATTTTTACCAACCTTCTGCAGAACGATCTGGGACTTACTGGGACCAAAGTCCAATCCTAATACAGAGGACCCTCTTGTTTAGGGTCAGAGGTCAGGTTTAGAGGTAAGGTGTGAGTTATGTTTTGGTTTGTTATGGTTAGGAATAGACTAGGACTGGTTAGGATTGGCATAAATACAATTACTAAATACAGCAGACCAATAAACACATTTTAAATAGAGAAAAGTGGGCTTATAGAAAGGAATGTTTAATACCTGTTTAAAGTTATTTCCAAAATGTACTTTAAATCTGAGAGTTCTAATTTATCGAATGTGACTCTCTATATTCTTCATCCTTTGGGTGATGCGGCAGTAATGATTGTCACATTGTACAATGTTACATCAAAGGTCAAGGTCTCTGACAGAAATGCTGAAGAGTTCTCATTTTTGTGTCATTTCAACCACAAAAGGTTACTTTGATGACATTAAGCGGAGCTGAGATTTCTGATTGGCAGTTTGAGGCCCCTGACCTTTCCTGGCACTGTACCGATGTGTTCATGAAGGTGTACAGCACTGGCTGAGAGGCGGGGTTGATTTAAAAGCTCTGTCTTTTCATTCACAAGCTAGCATCTTGTTAACACAATGAGAGAAATGAAAGAGAAACATCAATGATGCTGTGCGAAACACTGCTACCCTCACACCACAAACTGAGGAAAACTCTTAAACTAACAAGGATTAACAATCTCACTTCTAATTTAATCCATTTTTATTGAAGGTGCTTTCATCTTATAAACAGAAAGCTGATGTTTTGGACCAACAAACCACTGGTTCTGTCTCATGAGTTTGAAGTAAGAATATGCCGGTCTTCTTGGCGTTCACATTTGATCGGCACCAGGCTACAGTGTTTGGGGCTTGACTTAGGCTACATTCACACTGCAGCCTGAAGTTTTTATTTCCTTAATAAAGACTTTCCTTAATGATCTTTTTATGACAGTCTGAACAACAAAGATCAGATTTTTTCCAATGCGACCCAGGCCATATCCGATATCCGATACGCATCAGATCTTGTCAGATGTGACTTGAGTCGCATTCATCCGACCTGAACGTCATTGATACTCAACAAACGTCACTATTCTGCATCCTGATACGGGCAAGCTGGAAGAAAAACAACCACCATGGCGGACGATAATGAGGTTTAAGTTATCAATGTGCTGGTTCCAGTTGGATAACAACTTAAAAATCATAAATATGCTCCACCATTAGCATCCATGTTTACTTCCACAAACATTAAGCACTTCTTCTTCTTTTATATGGTGGTTGCCAAAACACTGCGCATGCTCTCTATGTGTGACGTTATTGCGCCCTCTACCTGCAGGACACTTTCAGGAGATTGCACAAAAGTCGCATATGTTTGGAAGTAAGAATGACCACAAAAGAAAAAATAAATAAAAATCAGATTTGGGCCATTTCAGGTTGCAGTGTGAACATGAACGTAGCCTTAGGGTGTTTTCACACCTGATAGTCTGGTAGACTCGGTCCGATAGGGGATCAAAATTGCAACATTTGTTAGATTTTCAGGACTGCAGTTCGCATTCACACTACACTGTGTTAAACGACTCAAACTAACTGAAGAACTTGTTTCCTCGTTGCCTGTGGTGCCGCTGCTCCAAGAACTACTGAAGGAATCGACATAAAAACCTCTGAAGAAGACATAGAGCGGAGGCTCTTTTAGGTAGGGATCCCCAATGGGTTGCAGGCATGTTGCCAAGAAGAGCATCTAATTCATCCCACCAAGGAAACTGGTCCTTCGCGTCGCCTGAACTTCCACTTGTCCTTAGCATGTCACGTATTGATGGCAAAGTCTTTTTACCTGTGCAACTGTACGAGGGAATCCCAGTGCCTCCATTTTCACACTAATTAGCTTGAAACCTCGTTTTTGTGAGTGGTTACAGGTAGCTGTGATATATTTTCTTCTGACCATATTTGTCTGAGGGCCTTTACCTCCTCTTTACTCCATGTCTGAGTCATTTTTTCCGCTAATGGTGGAAACACTCGTTTGTTATGGTTGTACTGACCCAGAATGACCTGGGCTGTAGTCCACTTCCTGCTTTTGGAACGGTTTCTAGTCAGGTTACATTCAGATATGTTTTCAACCGTGCAAGAGTTCACTTCAACCGGATCGAGACCTAGGTTTTTAGGCAAATCAGAGTTCACTTTATTAGTCCGTTTTGGAATTCAAATTTGCATTCTCACCTCCCAAACAAATCAGACTTTCTAGACCAACGAATTCTGGGTTTGTATGAATGCATCCTTGGACTATGTCCTTAAAAAAAATTGAACTTGTCTTGGTTCTTCTCCAAGTCTTGAGACATGGACAAGCCCCTCAAAAACAAAAACTTGTGCCCATTTTGAATTTGACCCACAAAGACAAGGACTTGCTTTCCTCTCAAAAATGTGCAATGAGTCTTGGGCTTGCTCGACTTGGATTTGACAAGCTCCTTAAGGTTTGGACTTGAATGAAGTGACTTGTTAGCATCTCTATCAGGTGTACGT
This sequence comes from Alfaro cultratus, assembly GCA_903066825.1. Classification (NCBI taxonomy): domain Eukaryota; kingdom Metazoa; phylum Chordata; class Actinopteri; order Cyprinodontiformes; family Poeciliidae; genus Alfaro; species Alfaro cultratus. The sequence continues at coordinate 28,166 of CAEFZX010004039.1, read as the reverse complement.
AGAGCCACCAGTCTCATTGAGCCTTGCTGAAAGCAGCTGAACGCTCCAAAATTAATTGATTTGGATGCGGATGCTGTACATTCTAAGCCTTTCCATCTATTTGCAAATAGTTCCCCATTTTCAATTACAAATGTGTTTAAAACTGCTCTAATGCTTGTGAAAAAGGTCACATTCAAACACGGCTTTTGCCACAAATATGCCATTTTCCAGCAGAAAGGCCAATTTGCTGCTTGTGTGCTCTGCTGTACCTAAGCGTTGTTTAAAGCACATCAATGCAAAGCAGGATTAAATATTCCTGTATTTTGCTAATCATTTATGAAATGCATAATTATCTGAGCCTGTAGTTGAGTGGATTAGGAGTCATTGATTCTCTCTCTCTTCCTCTCTGTGTATATATAGTGCCTACCTAACCCTTTCAAACTCCCCAATAGAAATATTCTGGATAATATGTATGCATATAGTTGGCAGAGCTGCACTCCGGTTCATGTTTCATGCAATGTGAATGACTAATCCATGAAACGTGTGGGTGGGATGATTAACACAGACACCAGCACAGAAAATATGTTTGCTTTGAAACTTGAATGTGATACAAACACAAAACTATGAATAATTGCACACAGAAAAGGGAGCCTGTGTAGATTTAGAAACTCAGGAAATTTATGACTAATTGTGTTAAGCGAAAGGAAAAAAGAAAAAAAGCAGAAGTGCACTTTTGTTCCTGGGATAATTAGCTTTTTTAAGTGTTTAGAGGTTGATTGTGGAGGCTCTGTTTTGGAGTGAGCCCTCTAGCTGTCCTTTGCGGTACTGCAAGGCTCATTACATGCAGCCTGCAGGCCAGAGGAGAGCAGCGAAGGCCGCCAACCCAGGAAACAACACTTTGTGTTTGGAAAAAAAAAACAACATGTCACTGAGGCAAAAGGAACAAGGTTACACAGCCATTTAAAACTAAAGTAAAAGAGAAAATCCTTTTAAATTTATCCTTTAAGCAAATTCCCTTAATGAATGCACGGTTTCCGCTCAACATCATAATGATCGTTTGTTTACTACCCAGAAACTATGTGTAGTTTTATAATTACAGTGGCTGGATGGAATAATAACCTCACAAAAAAGCGGCTTTCTTAAATAAAAACTGTCAAACTCTTTTCTCTGTGTCAGGCTTCGCTTTTTCATATTTACCCCTCGCTTTTTAATAACAGCCATATATAATTTGAGCACATATTTTGATGTTCTGGTTACCAGATGTGTGTAAAAAGCTGAAAGAGACTCATTTACGATCAGTTTTATTCATGTTCTGTTTGATGAATATCTGAATTTGCTCATCTTTTTAAAAAAAACAGACTTGATCTGAGCTGATCTATGATGTTGGATTTTTTTTTATTTTTACAACCACTTCCTGGAAATTAAACATGTGGCGAATACGGCTCTTTGACCTTTTCAGATCAAACGTCCCATCCAACTTTAGCTGAAGCGATGATGTTGAATTTTAGGTTTAGTTGACCACAAACGCCATTAAAGCGAATCAGCAGACATTTTCACCTGGACGTCTTTTCAACTTTTATGTCTTTTCAGCTAAAATTAGCTCAGTTTTAAATCCTCATCATATCGATGTGAAGAAGAAAACAAGAAAACATCTCGACTGTTCGGAAATATTTCTCTCTTAGACTCCTAGATTTAAAAATACAGGTATGAGGTGCCGATTGAAAACAAGAGAAAAATCAAAAATTAGTCAAATATTTAGTAAGCAAGCAAAATATTTATCTAGCAAACATTTTGCCTCACACTAAATATTTAACTCAGTGCTAAATATTTAGCTAATTTGCAGATTATTTTGCTCATTACAGGAAGCGACTACCAAACGCAACTGACTCGCTTTGAACTTTTCATCACTCTACACATTTCAGATTAAAACGGATTATAATCTATTTTAACAGCAACTTAGACGTTTACCATTGAATCTACAGCAACAATGGATGCGCCAAATCACAAGCAGGCGTTTATGTAGAGAGATCTGACTTTTATTTTGATAGTCTACTTCTGGTTCCTGGCAAGGGAACTTGCATTTAGCTAAATTAATAAAATGGTGAAAATATGACTTTGAAAAATTAACCTTTCTTCTCTTTTGATGGGCTAAATAACCAAAATTATCGATTGTTTAACTTTATTAACGACTCCTGATATGCAGGTGGCACCTGGAGCCGAAATGACTAAACCTAATAAGTAGAGAATAGACAAGCAAATTAAGAATAACATCCTGTCAATCCTGAAAACTACAACTAAATTCAGCATGTGCTTATTGAATATTTTTGAGTTATACAAAAGCCATTTTTGTGTTTCTGTTCAAAATAACCAGATTCTCTTTTTTTAAGTTTTGCGTTTTTACTCAGTCGCCATCGCTGTGAGAATTTTATTGCCTGCTGGAAACTTCTGTAAAAGTAACCAAAAAACTTCTAGTCACTTAGAAGTTCAGAAAGAAGAAAAAGGAGGATTTTTCTTTTTTTTAGAAAAAGGACGGGACAGAATAGGTGGCGTTGGGGGGAGACGGGGAATGCGGAGGCCACAAACAGATCCCCCGCTGTCGCTGAAAAATCAAATCTGTCAGCAATTAGACGGAGGCCAAGCAGCACTTGTCAGCGGACAATGGGCCGAAAGGAGAGGGGGTTAGCAATTATTAGAGCTGATAGAGTACCTTTATTTATCTAAACAGCAGGTTAGTTGCCCAATCTCCCCCTTTGTCACTTGTTGCTTGCATGAAAGGGGCACCACGTAATCCGAATAGCGTTCCTTGTGGCAACCAATGGGTATTATAGCAGGGCGAGGGCTGGAGAGCGCTGCTTTTCAGCCGGGGGAAGAATAATCCAGGGGTTGATCTCATGCTCTTGCAATGCTTCCTTTTCGCTCAAAGAGCTGATTTGGGATCTCTTATGTTTGAAGCTATTTATTAGGAGTTTAGGAAGGAGCTGGAGGAGGATGGGAGGATGGGGGGCCACTCTTCTAAAACATGTCGTCGTTATCAAAGACTTGTGCTCCTTCAAGGGGCAAAAGCCGGCGGGTCTCGGAGAGGGGATTATTTTCATCTGAAGCGAACTGCAGATACAATCCACAGCGTCAACGCTGCAGCTCCCACTGCAACACAACAGGACTGGTTATCTTTTGTTGGGTCTTATTCGGAAAATTCACTGCAAAAACACAAAATCTTAACAAGTACTTTTGCCTAGTTCCTACTGCAAATATCTTAGTTTTATTGTGTTTTAAGTGAACTAACTTAGAAATATATTTTTAGCAAGATATAGGAGCTTAAGTAAAAACTTTCTTAATATTAATGAAAGCATTCTAGTTCCATTGGTGAATTAGTTTACTTAAAATACGGGGAAATTGTCTGGTTATAAGCAACATAATCTGGCAGTGGAGCTAGTTGTTTTGATCAATATTAAGGAACTAATTACTCAGAACAAGATCATATCTTGCTAAAGATATAGCAAGACATATCTTCCTACATCTTGTACTTCTTAGGTTGTTTTGTTGCATTTTAAGTGTAATAAAAGTATTTGCACAAGAAACTAAACAAAAAACACAAAATCTTACCAAGTATTTTAGTTTAGTTTCTAAGGCAAATATCTTAGTTCACTTAAAATATGACAAAACAAACTTATATGTAACTTTTCAGCAATATATAGGGGGTTGTTTAATGTCAACAATCCCTTAATATTGATACAAAAATAGTTTCACTGGCAGATTATTTAACTTCTAGGAAAAAAGTCTTGTTATAAGTGAAATAATCTGCCAGTGAAACTAATATGTTTTCATCAATATTAATGGATTACCGACTTAAAACAAGCTCCTATATCTTGCTAAAAAGTAACTTGTAAGTAAATTTTGTCTTATTTCAAGTGAACTATATGTTTGCCTTAGAAACTAGACCAAAATACTTGGTAATATTTTGTGTTTTTGCAGTGTAAACTTCTCATTTGCTGTCAGACTAAGATAAAAGTAAATGATCTAAGGTCGCAAATTATTTCCATCAACTCGACTTTCTGTCTGTAAGGGCAAACCTGGGGAAAACTCACCTAATGTTTCCTCCTCACGTCTGTTTAAAGGTAACATTTGTTCATGCAGTTAATTGCTTCGGTATCTCTCAGGTGCAGAACGCAGAAGCGGCGTGAACCGTTAGACAAAGTCAGCATCCGTTCGCAGAAGACACAGGGTTAGCAGGGAATATAAATTATTAGATAAGTTGCTAAGTTCACGGTTCCCTAAAAAGGAATCGCACTGAAGAACTAAACTGTATAATTTGCTGATGATGTGAATCCATTTCATTAATGAAGTGTGTGTACATTTGTAACATTTCTGCACAGAGCTGCGCAGCCGAAACGTTCACTGAAACGCGCTGTATCTTATAATGTGCTTGATAACTCTTGTGCTGACAAAGACTCATTTTCTCAAACCGCATTGAAAATTAATATCAGCTTCAAAACGCAAATGTTCTGTTGTTCAATTAAATTTTAAATTGGAAATTTTATTACCGGAGTCTCAACAAACTTTTAAAAATACGAATTGGCACAGTTATGCGCAGGATAATTTTGATTAAGGATGTTATAGAGTCTGGATAAAAGTTTAAATGATTCTAATTTTGAAAAGAAATTAATATAAATATTTCATCCACTTGCCTGTGTTGAGCATCTAAAACTGCCTGAGGAACTGAGAGTCATTTCAAGTGTGTTTGGGTAAAGTTAGCGTGAAGTTACTGATTGCAGCCTTCCTGTCTTCTTCTTAGCTCTGCTGGTACAGATGTGTAAAATAAAATTAAAATAAAAGCAGCAGCATAATGTTTAGAAAAAACTAAACGTTATTTCAATGGCAGGGAAATAATCACGTGTTAAGATTTTAATGCTTTAAACTAAATATTTATCTACATTTATTTGGATTTGTAACATTTCCTTTAAGATAAGCGTAACTGAAACATTTTTTTAAATGTATTGTTTACTTTTATTTTGCCATCTATGATTTTTTCCCCCCCAGGGGTAAAAATATGGCCAATTTTTCAACGCCATTCTTCAGAATGGGAAAAACAAGAGAACATGTCAACAAAGTAAGGCAGATTTGTGTTGCTCTACTTTATTCTGAAAACAACACAAAAAAATTTATTTAGTAATTGAGTAATTTAATGATTATTCTCACAGTTAATTGAGTAATTTAATAAAATATTCGTTATTAGCTACTTAAGCTAGTAAAATAAATATATTTAAAAAATTCAAATGAAAAACAGAAAACAAAATGCAAAACGATTCTTACTTTTAGTCTCAAAACTGAAGTGTGAAAAACGTTTCTAAAGCACAAAAACCAATGAGACAATAAAACATTTCACATTACATTTTAGAAAATTACAAAGCAAACTTGAATTAAAGCATTAATAAACACTCTTATATGACACTTCACGTTTAGTCATAAGTTAAACAGAGATAAGTATAGTTTTTAACTCTTTCATATCAGCAAGTACATGTAATTTTAGCCTAAATATTATCTATTAACAATCACAAAAACATTTAATAAGAGAAAGGTCACCTATTAGCAGCCATTAAGGAGCCGGAAGCACGTAGTGGGTGTTTCCTGTTGAGGTGTCGCAGCATCCAGGACGTGTCGACGCGATTTCAGTTTTATAGTCCACACACAGAGCTGTGTTATTTTTCCATTTAGTTTAAAATTATTACAAAATGTTTTCGCTTTTTTGCCATCCAAGTCTCGCTCCTTGGCTGCTAACAGCTTTTAGCTGAGTCAACGGCTCGTTGGCGGAAATGAGGGCACTGCGCAACATGAATAATCGTCCGGGTGCAACACAGCCCGGTCCCGTGAGCCAGATAACCTGACTGCGTGAATTTTCGAAAAAAAAAAAAGAAGAGGTCTTTGAATCATTCAATGAATCGATACGGTCCTAAACTTGTCCACATCCACAGTTTGAGCGACCACTAAAACTTTAAAATAAAGAAAAATAGTCCAGGTTTATCGGTTAAATGTAAAGAAGTAAAGGTAGCTTTAGGTAGCATCTTCAGGTAGCCAAGTCTTAATAACAACTACAAGATACTGTGTACACTGCAAAAACAAAATCTCCTGCCAAGTATTTTGGTTTAGTTTCTAGTGTAAATATCTTCGTACACTTGAAATAAGACAAATGTAACTTTCCAGCACAAAATAGGAGTCTGTTTTAAGTAAATAATTTCTTAATGTTAGTAAAAACGTACTTATTCCATTGGCAGATTATTTCACTTATAACAAGACATAAGAACTTTTTCAGAAATATTACATAATTAACCAAAACCAAGCTCTTATATCTTGATGAAAAGTTGCTTATGAGTTAGTTTTGTCTTACTTCAAGTTTAACGCATTTATAGTAGAAACTAGACAAAATTACTTCATAAAATTTTCTGATTTTATGGTGTTCCTGTAAAATCTGTCCTACCATCACAAACGTAAACATGTTTGCTAAATGCTACCTGGACTTCACCTGGAACCATTTGCTTTTGTTAGTTCAATTGTGTTAAAACGTTTTATCACACGAGCCGAAATTACAAAGTTGAAAGTAGAGATGGGCCACAAAAATTAGATTTTTTTTTTTTAATTCATTATAATTTTTTTATCCTTCAAGGCAATCATCATTTTTTTATCCATTAGCAGTAAGAGCTACATTTTTCCAGGCTTTTGAAATCTTCCCCAGAGGTGCCAATAAGCACGGAGAGAATTGATTCCTGGTTCGTGCAGCGGATGCTCCTGCGGTGAGACGGTCCGATTGTCAGTGAAGTATGCGGAGAGCAGTAAAGTGCTCCTTTAAATATTCCTATTTATATGGACTCCAGATGTGAAAAATATGAAATGCCGTAAATCACCGCAGGCTGATTAACTCTCTGTGTTTAGCCGTTGAAAAATGCATAAGTGCATCACTCATGGCTTGAAGCAGATTTCTAAAGATTACAGACATGCATATTTTCTAAATAGTGGCAGGTTTTAATGTGGTTTACTGAGCTCTCAAAGCAAGACTCTGACTGTCGATTCTTTAAGTCAACACATCAGTATTTGCCTATTTCTCACACATGCAAACATGTGCTGCTATGAGACATAACTGACAGAGCATATGAAGAACCCATTTATAGCGGGCTAGAACGTCCAGTAATATCAGCAAATACAGGCTTAGAGCTCCTCAAACTGGAAAAACAACCAAACAGTTCATGTGGATTTTGGCTGTGATGGAAGATATAAACAGTTTTTATGATAATTTGTAGTAAAAAAGGTTTGTGATTATTGTTCAGGACAACCAGTGGTCACAAGAACCTCGTGAAGTCATTACTACTCGTGTTTATTTTAATACGTTTACAGCTCAGACAAATTTCCCTGACAGGAAAGTGTTTCCCCACAATGTCTTCTTTTTACTCCGCCGTTCCTCGTAAGCAGCTGTGCCGTTTTTGATGAGGCTACACACACACACACAAGCACACACACACACACACATATTCTATCAAACCAGAACAAGTGAGACTTTGATGCGAGTCTCTGCACGCCTCAATGTGTTGCTTATGACACATTTCAGGATCTGTTTTGCGTCGCTGAGAGTTTAATTCGTTTGGTTAGTGTACTTAAGGAACTACATTACATCGCTCGTAATTACTGTTTGGGTTTTTGTACCAAAAACATTGCAGATCTTTAACTCATTCAGACAGTTTTATTTAAATTCACTTGACTTGACCAGATGCTCTTACATTTAGCGATGCCTTTTTCTATTTTTAGTGATGCAGGTTCAAGCTGCTGCCCAGACTTTCAGTAAAATTCAACATAGATCCATACAATCAGATTCTCTTCTTGTTTTGCTATTTTGTAATTTAACATATAAACTGTCTTATCACTACAAGATAAGCTAACAGCTACCATCTTCCTTATTTCTGCTCTTGGGGGTTCAGCCAATCAGCAGCAAGGAAAATAAATGGTGATTCAGGATTGGCTGCCTTGCAGCCAATAGGAGATTAAATGGAATCGCTTTGGTACTTCAGCTTCCTAAAATGCATTTTCTTTTGAACATTTGAGATATTGTTGGTGAATAAATCATACAGGTGAATTTTCTGCAAACAATTTGGAGTTACGTTCCACGTAAAAATCTATGAATACTGAACTACTCTATATCCATTTTTTATTTTCCTGAATTTTTTCCTCTTTACTTTTGTGTTTTTGCTCAAATTCTCTTCAAAACTGTTAATCCGTAATTGTAAATGTTTGTACCAAAAATACAACAAAGTATCAAAGCAGACCTGAAGAACCTGAAGAACATTTCCAGGATTAAAGGACTAATGTCTCAGCGAGCTCTAGAGAAACTCATCCATGCGTTCATCATTGATTACTGCAACAGCGCCTTCACAGGTCTGCCTGGCAAATCAATCCTCCAGCTGCAGCTGATCCAGATGCTGCTGCAGGAGTCCTGACTAAAAACAAGAAGATAGAGAACATCACTCAGGTCTATAGTCCCTCCTCTGGCTCCCTGTAGCTCAGAGGACAGACTTTAAAATACTGCTGTTAGTTTACAAATCACTGAACGGCTTAAAGATCTGCTGTTGTTGTATCAACCTTCCAGAACCTCTCGGGTCTTCTGGTTCTGGAGCTGCAGAGCAGAACCAGAACCAGAACCAGAACCAAACATGGAGAAGCAGCATTCAGCATCTATGCACCACAAATCTGGAACAAACGTCCTGAAAACTGAAAAACAGTCAAAACACTGAGCTCCTTCAAATCAAGCCTAAAGCCGCTGTTTAGAGTTGCTTTGAACAATAATAAAACATTTAACAATTTATTTGATGCATACATTATGATATGTAATGTTTACAGCTTGTTTTATAGTTGATGACTGTTTGATGTTTTGTGATGTAAAACACTTCAAAATGCCTCGGTGCTGAAATGTGCTAAATAAATAAACTCGACTTATTCTCCTTTCTGTTCTTGGTGCATTTTTTGAAAACTCCACAGGAAATCCTGTGGTTTGCACTTATCAGTAAGAAATAAAACAAACAAAATCATCATCTGCTTTTGTTTGTTTATTAAGTCTTTAAAGAAAGAATCTTTAAGTTTTCCTTCAGTTGCACCACGTTTATTTTCAGTACATTCAGTAACGGAGAAGCATCACGAGGCAGGAGGAGGCGAGGAAATGCAAGTTTCCTTGTTATGTTTGTCAGGTTTTGATTAAATATTCAAAACATAAAAAGAAAAAACAACATGAAGCGAATACGGGTCACTCAGAAAACACCTGCTATGTTCAAATGAATGAACAGGTGAGAAAAGTTTAGTGTTGAGTAAAAGGCTCAGGATATTTGTGTTCCTACTTTCTATGATGTTAGAATAAAAGAAAAACGATGTGGTTATTAAAATACAGATGTTTTATGTTGTACATAACATTTCCCATTTGAAGAAGACTTGAATTTATCAAAAAATAAAAAGATGAGATTTTAGTTCCAACTTACAAAAAATTAAGTTAATTTGTTGCATGTAATCAAATTCAATTTGTCAAACTTACTTTATGTTTGTTTAACATGATAACTTAATACATTTAAATTGATGACTTGTTACAAATAAACTCAGTTTTTTTTAGTTGGATCACCTGTTCTCTTTTTTCGGTGTTGTAATGTTTGGATCGCAAAAAGTCATTTCAAGGGCCGCAAACGGCCCCAGGGCCGCAGTTTGGACTCCCATGGGTCACTGAGTTTTTTAGTATTAAACAATCCAGATGGGTTTTAAACTTCAATTGCTAAACACATTTATTTCTACACTGCAAAAACACAAAATCTTACCAAGTATTTTTGTCTAGTTTCTGGTGGAAATATATCAGTTAACTTGAAATAAGACAAAACTAACTTACAAGTAACTTTTCAGCAAGATATAAAAACTGTTTTTAAGTGAATAGATGAAAAAGTTCTAGTTCTATTGGCAGATTATTTTCCTTATAACACAGAAAAATGTCTTATAAGTGAAGTAATCTGCTAATAGAACTAGTTCTTTTTATCAACATTAATGAATCATTGATTAAATCTTTTACTTTGCTAAAAAGTTACTTGTAAGTTAGTTTTGTCTTATTTCAAGCGAACTAAACATTTTGGCACTAGAACTAGACCAAAAATAAGATTTTGTGTTTTTGCACTATTATTCTACTACTAATACTCAAAACCTTATATATTCTAAACCGCTCACCAATAAAGGCCACATTTTTCTAGGTTTGTTAAATCTGCAGCCAGGCGGAGGTGAGGATTTGTAACTTTCTGGTTGCTTCGCCTGGTTGCTCGTTATGTTTGTCAGGTTTTCCTGCCTGAGTCAGAGGCACAGCGGAGGTCTGTGCAGGTGGCACGGCTGTCGAGCCCTGCAGGGGTTTTCCTTCTTCCTCCTCCTCCTCCTCCCTCTCCACAGGTGCTTATTAGCACATATGAGCTGCCACATGTTCCCAGCCTGGCCAGCGCCCGAGGGGGCAAAATCAGTCTTCGCCCGTAATCTCCACAGCCTGACCGGGCCCTCACTCTCACTAACAGGAGCACATGGCGGAGCGTTTATGAAGTATTACTCTGACGTCCCCCTCCTCCCTCCCTCTGCTGCAAACTCCTGGATAACCTCTAAAAGCATCTCCTCCTTTATTTCCATACTCAGAGTTTGAGGTCAGGCGGGGAAGGGATTTGATGCAGATAATGCATACGTGTGGGAGATATCTGCTTTCAAAGAGCCATTCGGACTCACGGTTCGCAGCGTTCTCCCTGCAGATATCAAACAGCCCCACCATCGCTCGAAATGTGTTGCACCTGGTCAGCTTGACAGAAACTCATTGTCATCTTAACGGCCCCCCCACTACGTGAGACCCTTGGATAGTTTGCGTGTGTGTATGTGTGTGTGTGTGTGGAGGGGAGAGATGGAAGCTATCGCTTTTGAAGTGGGCATATGGCCGTCGCATTTGCATTTAATGCCCTTCAGATTACTTGTTTTAACTCGTGCTAAACACCTCACTCGGTTGGGGCTAATTTGATGAGGTCATGGTACGACCCCGTGACCCGCTCTCTCCATGTTCTCTAAGTGAAACCAGCTGAGTCACAGAGTGGGAGAAAGGCAGAGGGGGAGTGGGAAACGGACTGAGATTTACGGAGTTGGGGATCCAAGCAAGTGTTTATCCAAGTCAAACATCTAGTCGCAATTAAAGCTGTTTTCCCACCTGATGGTTCGGCAGATTTGGGACTAAAACTGCAACATTTGTTGCATTAATTGAAAGAACTGTTCCCCTCCTCGCCTGTGGAGGCGCTGCACCAAGAACTGAAGGAGGCAACATGAAAACTTCTGAAGAAGACACTAAGTGCAACTTTCTTCTTTGCAGGATGTAAACAAAAATGGAGAAGGGTCAGATTTTAGCGATTGTAGGATTTCACTTTTGTCTTTGGTTTAAAAAAACACAAGTCATTTCTCTTGCTAGCGCTAGCTTAGCGCTCTTGTTTTGGTTGTATTTGTCCACTTTCTGTTTTCGGAGCGGTCTCCGGTCCGCTTGGTGTTCACATATGGATTCAAACCCACCAGAATTCACTACAACTGAGCCGAGGCTCAGAGGACTCTGGTTTGTGTGCAAACAACAGTTCAATTACACATTCATTCCCCCCAAATGAACCAGTTATTTGTAGGCAAATAAACCAGAATTTGATTAAACTGGACTAAAGAGCTGGTGACAAAACAATTGATTTAAAACTCAAAAGCATCGGACTTGATCGTTTTACGTCTCAGATGTTGCCTGTTCATCACTGAGCAACACAGAAACTCGATTCTGCTGTTGTATCAACCTTCCAGACCTTAAAGTAACTTAAAGTTTCACTTAAAACAAGACATTTTTCTCATAAGTGAAATGATCTGACAGTTGAACTCAAACTTTTCATACATATTCAGAAACTTTTGACCTAAAACAAGTTTCTATTTCTTGCTGAAAACTTACTTTTAATGTAGTTTTGTCTTATTTCAGGTGTATTAGGATATTTGTAGAAACTAGACCAAAACACTTGGTAAAATTTTATGTTTTTGCATATTTTCATTTAAAAGAAAACAGCAATATTGATAACCGTGTAATATTTGCACAAGATAACCACAATACAACATTCTTATACATTTAAAATCCCTTTTAACCAACAATATTAGCATATGAAAACCAGCTTCGCTTGGCATGTTTAGCTGCTGCACATCCACTTTTCAAAGGCCGTCTGTGGGACGAGGAAAAGCCTCTTCTGGAATGTGAGTGGGGCTTGATCCGCAGCGGCAAACCGTCTCTTTTCTCCTCAAGTGCTGTCCGGACTCCAGAGAATAGCCCGTTTGGTGTGGGGGGCGACATTTTGCTAACCTCCAAGGCCACCGCCGCCTCAAGAGAGCCTCTTTCGTGTCAAAGGGGGAAAGCCATTCAGCTCCAGAACGGCCTCTGGCTTTTGATCAGTTCACAAGTTACAGTTTTACACAGACCCACGTTTTTTTTTCTCATGCAAATGGGAAATCTTCAAACAGCGTGCGGAAATACATCTCTCTCAGATGTACCTTAATAGGTAGTGCTTTTAACATGGGAACGTTCACAGCCAAGGACTTTCCTGAAAGCGTCCTCGGCGCAGTGAAAGGCGGCCTCGTCGCCCAGGTGTAGGCGCTTCCCTCTAAGAGATCCTCTCCGGCTCCGGCTTTGTGCGCTCGCAGGAGACTACATTGACTCCCAATTAAGGGATTAGGGGAGAGATTATCGGAACCATTTTCAAAACACATAACATTTACAGGCTTTCCCACAGCACTCTGGATCGCCCGTCTCATTTTGGCACACTTAAACTTTGTTGTTGTAGCTGGAGCAGCTGTTTCTGCGAGGAAGGCTGCTACTCCACGGCTACGTTCACACAGCAGGAAAATACGACACAAATCAGCTTTTTTTTCTGCCCATATGCAACAAATATCCCACTTTTTTCCTGCAGACTGAACGTCGCAATTCTGATCTTTTCACCCTAAAAAATCCAACTTGTGCTACTAAACTAATTTGGATAAAAATCCAATCGTCATGTTGCTTTTAATCTGGTTTTAAAGCTGCAAACTTTTATTAACAATATGTTTTTATATATTTGTTAAAACTATCCTTCTGCCATCTGCAGCACTGCAAAAACACAAAATATTACTAAGTATTTTTGTCTAGTTTCTAGCACAAATATCTTAGTTCGCTTGAATTAAAACAAAACTAACTCAGAAGTAACTTATCAGCAAAAGATAGAAGCTTGTTTTAAGCAAGTAATTTCTTAATATTGATAAAGAAGTTCTGGTTCCACTGGCAGATTACTTAACTTATAACATTGGGAAAATAGATTTTTCTATATAAATTTATCTGACAATAGAACTAGAACCTTTTCATTAATTTTAAAGATTTATTTACTTAAAACAAGAACCTACATCTGGCTGAAAAGTTACTTTTAGATTTGTCTTATTTCAAGTGTAATAAGATACATGAACTCAAAACTAGACCAAAATTTCTTGGTAGGATTTTGGTTTTTTGCAAAAACAAAAACCAATCAGAGCCAGGAAGGTCTTACTGCTGTCAATCATGCTCGTGTGTGAGCTGCTCAGCCCCTCATAACAGCTTTGTTCCCCACAACAGAGGCTGTTGTGAATGCTAATGCTAGTTAAGTTGTTTCTCTGCCATCAGCACATTTATCTGCAATAACTCTGAAGAATTTCCCATTGGGATCAATAAGATAATTTTGAATTTGAATTTAGCAGCGTACATGAGGATGATTGACAGCGCTAAGACCCGCCTCCTGGCTCTGATTGGTTGTTTTTGACAGAGAGCAGTGCACTTCTTCAGACGGCAATGGTAGCTCAGGGAGGAAATGGATGTTTCTTCACAGATTTTCAGTTTTCATATTAACAGAAATATTTTTATAAAAGTTACTAGTTGCTGCGTTTCCATTACAAATATGCACAAAACTTTGTTGGTATTCTGCTAATGTAGTAAAGCACAATTTGGGAATGGTTTTGTTTCCATGAAATAAGAAACATGATTAAAATCACATGAAAAAGTTTGTTCATGCGATAAAAACGTGTCACTCCGTCATAATCACCAACAGTTTTCTTTCCATTTTGAGACGTTTGTGGTTTAAATTGTTTTTAATAAAACGTTGTCTCCTCTTGTTTCAGCTGCATATGCTACCTGGAGTTGGGATGTGTAAATACAGTAGGTGAGGGTCTTTCCCCAAAACGTCGTGAAGGTGTTGGAGGTTTTACTCTCCATGTTTGGCGTGTTTCTCTTGGCCTTGTTGAATCGCCCCATTATGCTGCTATTAAAGTTCATTCTGCTGGAATATATGGAGGAAGAAAGCAGAGAGAGGAACCGAACTCTCGTCAAGGTCATGTTCCAGTGGAAAGAGCCAACAATGCCAGAGCTAATCCCTCCTCCTCTTCCTCCTCCTCCTCTTCCTCCTCCTCTGACCCCGTCCCGCGGCTCGTAGGACTCCACGGCGGCAGAAGACGCTCCAACCCGGCCCGCCGCTCCTGGATTATCTCCCAATTACCACCAATTGTGCCGGACGGCATTAATGTAATGTTCTATACTTTTTAATACCGTTTTAATTTTTTTTTTCCTAGATTAACCAGTGGCTCTCTTTCGCCTTTTTCTCTCATTTAAAATAAAAGAGGCCGGGGTTTAATTTGGCATTAAGGGGCGTAGAATATGCCAGCAGAGCGTCTGTTGGAGGCAGAAAAGGGAGAAAATCATTTTAGGGGCGATACTGTGAAGGACTTGTTTGAACCTCACTGTCCTGCTACATTAGCGGGGAAGTCAGCTTTGTGTTGGAATAACATGTTGCCTCACTATTGTGCCCCCTACGGTGTGAGGGTTTGCTGGGTTTGGATTAAGAGACTCCATTACATTACCCTAATAACTGGATAAAGCCGCCTCATCCAGTGCAACTGATCCCCAAGTATTAGCGCTCAAGGCTCGTTACTGCAGCTGATCTGCACTGCAAAAACACAAAATATAACCAACCACTTCTGACCTGGTGCACATGCAATAAAACAAAACTACGTTTTCAGAACAAATTCTGGAATGTTGATAAAGTACAAGAGTTTTTCCACTTATAACAAATTATTGACTAGAAACAAGCTACTTCAACTTTCTGAAAAGTTACTTCAGTTATTTTTTTCTCATGTCAAGTTAACTTAGACATTTGCATTAGAAACTAGCAAAAATACTTGGTAAGATTTTGTGATTTTACAGTGTAAATTCAAATTGCAGCAACACTTTTTTCACCTTTAAAAAACTGATATTTGCACAAGATAATTACAACATCCTTAAAATACATTTTAACAAATGATATTTTAAAAAATATATCTTCCTTAATAGTTATGTTTAAATTACTTTTGTCTTATTTCAAGATATTTGCAACATAAATTAAACTTAAAAACTTGGTAAGATTTTGTGTTTTTGCAGTGTGAGAAAGGAAGTCGCCTAATTTTAAGACTAAAATGAGTTCAGATTAAATAAAATTAATAAAATTGTACTGAAGCAACCCTTTTTAAATTTTCATATTAAAATAGTTAAAATACAGTTAGAATAAAAGAGAATTAATTTTCTACCTCAATGTTTAAAAAATTTATTTCTTCTCATTTGATGTTTTATTTTTGTCATAATTCATGCATTTTTATTATAAAAAAATCTTAATTGAGTGTTTAAATGTGGATTCTGTGTAAACTTTACATATTTTCTTTAACTTTGGAGCCACTGTAGATAAAAATCAACCAATCAGACATTGTATAGATTTTGTGTTTTTGCAGTGCAGCTGATTTCTCATTAAATGGTGCCGATAGGAACTGGAAGGCGGCGGCGCTTTCGCACGCCTCGGCGTGTAAAACGTGTTATTTGTTCAGGAATTTCGGCTGAATTTCACTGACTTAGCAATAAAAGTCGCCCAGCCTTCCTTCAATTTAAGGGGATGAATTATAATCTTTAGTCTGCTATGTGGGGATTTCCACGGCGATGCATTTTATTTTACATTACACATAATCGTCTCTATAAAAGTAGCTCCTCATTATAAAGCATCACAGCTTAATTATACATCTGTTGCAGGTGTTGGGGCGCGTCAGCAGTTTAAAAAAAACGCTTTTAAGTTGTTTTTTTTTTGTTCAGGCGAGTTGAGCTGCTACCACACACTGCGAGGGAAAAATAAAGGAACGAAGGTGAAAAGTGTGCAAGCAAATCGACTGCAGGAAGAGATGAGGAAATTTTAGTAAAAATTACAGATCAAAGTGAGTTTATGAAGAATGACCTTCATTACATTATTTTCAGAGAGAGAAAGAGAGCGGAGCCATGAGAATGTTTCAGAACAGATTACATGTGAAGCTTTGATGTTAACTGTCCGGCCCAATTAGGCCCGAGGAAACGCTGACGCTTTCATGTCGACCCGCTCAAAGTTTAGACCTGAATTTATTCACAGCTCCCAACATTTCTGGTTATTAAAACACTAATCAGCACGTTTTCCTGCGCGGAACGGAGAGAAAACAGGTTTTGGTCGGGATCAGGAGCTGAAAACGAGCGACTCACGCCGGGTCCGGGGTTCTGCGGAACCGCTCAGCCGGGGTCAGAGGTCAGCGCTCATTAGCAGTCCAGCTTCCCTTCGTAGTGCTAATGTGAGGTCAGGAATCCACAGCCGCAGCTGGCACGCATTCGGCGCGTCCGAAAACAATCCACCCGCTGTTCCCGACCCGACCGACCGGGCCGACCGGGCCGACCGGGCCGACCGGGCCGACCGGCCCGGGCCGACCGGGCCGACCGGGCCGACCGGGCCGACCTTGCCCTTGGGCCACAGCGTCGAACAGCGACCCCAGCTGCTGTCAGGACCGGCCAGCCGGCCGGCCGGCCCACCTCTTCCTGCAGGTGTGCCGAGCTCCTCCGAGGCCCGAATGCCTTTTGGGTCCCTAATCCTGAACACTTAAGCCCTTCCTGACGGGTTCAGCGCCGGGTCCCGGCGGATCAGCCAATCCAAACACGGCGAGCAGCAACGTATCGACCGCCTGCTGCCCTCTGCTTCCCTCCGAAACAAAACGCTCCCACAGACCAGCAGCTCTGAGCCGAGACGCACCGATCCGATAACCTGCATCGGTACCGATATCTAAAAAGAATCCAGATTGGGTATCGATTCAGCAACATCGTGTTTTATTATCAACTTCATATTATACTTAGAATGAACCGTTTGAAAGACGGCTTGATGATTTATCATTTTTACATGTTTGACCAACCGGGTCGATCTACAATGGTGAAAAAAAAGGATAAAAACTACATTTCCATGAATTTTCTAAAAAATAAAATAAAATAAATTTAAAAAATTTTTATTTGAAAAGTAAAAAAAATTCTAGAAAAACTTCTACTTTGAGATTAATTTCAGAATTTTTTGAGAAAACAAGTGTACATTTCTGAGTTTGAAAAGATTAAAATAAAAACGGCTAGAAAATACTCAGAAATGTTGAGATTAGTCCAGATTTTTCTAGAAAAGTTTTGTGATTAATCTCAAAATTTCTCACTGTTTTGGCAGAAATGTGATCCTTTGGTTTCTTTCACATTTACATTTTTTATTGACAATCGTATTTGTTTGTCTTTTCTGATTGACCTGTTTTGTTGCCTTCGGTTTTTGGAGCGCTTCATCAATAAATTAATTAATCAATAAAATTTAACACATCAGGACTGCATAATTTTAAAAAATGTAATATTTTTCTGTGTACATTGTACAGAAAAAAGCATCAAACTCCACATCTACTTTGACTTTTACCCAAAAGCAACATTTGCTGCTTCCAGATCTGCTTCCCATTACTTAAAAAAACAACTGGTTAAATATAGGAAGAATTTCTAAGAAAAAATTACCTAAATTTTGATTTTATCTCTCAGAATTTACCAAATCTTTTTCCTATTTTTCCAATCGACACTCTAAAATTAGATGCCTTTAAAGAGGAAAACCTGCAAAGCCTTTTTCCAAATAAAGAAACAAATGAATTTTTTTGGTAAGACGTTTGCACATCCTGCTCTTCCTGGACGCGGCGGCGTTCCTCCCAGGTCAGAGTCTCGCTTCCCATTCCTCTCCTGCTGTTTCAGTAAACACAGCGGCTCCGGCCTCCACCTGCTTCGAGGAGCTTGAGAAATGGACTTTTCCTGAACAGTCTCTGACCTTTGACCTCTGCAGAGCGGGAAGGAGGGTCTGCCAGCAGGCAAATGCCCTCCTGTGTGGCCGACTGCCATTTAACCCCATAATTGTTACAAGGCAGCTCCCGGCCCGTCCGAAAAACTCGGTTTTCCGGAAATCGCTCTTAAACAACCAAATAAACGCACATGCGGGGAATTCGCCGCGCCCCGAGGCATCGTGGGTAGTGGAGCTTCAGAGGCGGTTATTACAAATTCAAACCTCTGAATTCGCAAAGAGACGTACCTACTAGTTTAGAGGAGAAAAATGCTTTCACACCTAACAGTTTTCTATGTAAAGTTTTTCCTTCCCCCAAACTTTCCCCTTTTGATTTCTAAATAGATTATGTAAATATTTATATATGCTCCAAAAAAGTTGGGCAATTTTTCATCTAATATTAAAAAAATTTCAACTTATTTGTACTGGTTTTGGCTTGAATGATACATTTTGATGGACTTTTTGATTTAGTTAAAATCGGCAAAGATTAAAGATGGGAATATTATTTTAATTTTATTTATGATTTATTGTATTTAAACCGATTAAACCAGGAATGTTGGTCGCCACTAACTGGCAACAATGTCATTAATAAATGTAAAGATTTGAAATACAAAGCTAAAGAAACCCAAAAAATAATCACAGTTTTGCAAACATAAGTCATTTAATATATACACTTAAAAACAACTAAATGTGAGTTTTCTAAAATAATATTAATTTGTCAACTCAAAATCTGGAGTTGTTACAAAATGATTTGCACCTGCAACAAAACACAGATAAGCTTGATCAGTATTTCTAAAATATAACTCTAAAATTGATAAAATAGTGGATAAAATAGTAATAATCAATGAATAAATGAGTGAAATATAAAAACATATTCAGTTCAAACTTAAATAAAAACTCAGCATAGGCCAATGTTTTTTCATAAAGTTTTCAGTATGTACTTTAGGGTGAAAGCTCTCTCTAGACGGGAGCCATCTAATCTGCCAGGTTAGAAGTCACTGAAAACTGATTTAGCCAATTAGCTTAGCCAAAGCACTTTGAAAAAGGTCAATCAAACTGAAAGAAATCTGTTACTTCTTATGTATAAATAAATACATCATCTGCATAAAGTCGAACAATCTGAAGATTATTTGTATAGAAAAAGAACAGGGGCGAGGATCGGACCCTGAGGAACGCCTGTCTTCACCTCTAAAGCAGCAGTTACTTTGTGACACACTTGGTTCTCTCATAGTCTGAAAAATAAAGTCGATGTTTCAAACTTCGCAGGACACAAAGTATTACTTCTACTGAGAAATATCCAGAAAACTGCAAAACAGTAGAAAAAGTGCAGGTTCCACTGGCAGATTATTTTACTTATTTGACAACTGTTACCTAGCAACGCCAGCCAAGTCTGTCGCCTAGCAACCAAGTTCTAGTTCCACTGGCAGTTTATTTCACTTATAGCAAGAAATCTTTCCCATCTTGTAAGTCAAATAATCTGCCAGTGGAACTAGTAATTTTTCATCAGTATTAAGGAATTATTTACTTAAAACAAGCTCCTATATCTTGCTGAAAAGTAACTAATTTCAAGCATAATAAGATATTTACACTAAATTTACAAAAATATTTGGTAAGATTTTGTGTTTTGCAGTGTAGTTGGACTAAACTTTTCCAGGTTTTAAATCAGGTAAAATTCCCAAATCCCACAATAATTAATACAGAGTTTATAAATACATTTTCTTAGTATTTGGTAGAATTATATTTAAAACTGGCGCTGCCTCCATTAGCTTCTGTGTTTTTAGATTTAATTACTCAAGTTTTCATCGAGTTCTTTATGATTTTCTATGTATGTTAGCAGGAAATATTAGCTACATTGAAAAAAGTATTTTTGGTCTAGTTTCTAGTGGAAACATCTTACAACACTTTAAATAAGACAAAACTAACTTACAAATAACTTTAAAACCTTGTTTTAAGTCAATAATTTCATAATATAGACAGCAGATTATTTCACAATTTTTCCATGATATAAATGAAATAATCTGCCAGTGGAAGTAAAACTTTTTCACCAGTATTAAGGAATTATTGACTGAGAACAAGATCCAATATCTTTCTGAGAAGTTACTTGTGTTATTTCAAGTGTACTAAGATATTTGCACAAAAAACTAGGCCAAAAGTACTTGGTAGGGTTTTGTTTTTGCAGTGCATGATCTGTAATTAGACCTGAAAATGAGGTTTTATGGAAATAAAATGTGTTGGATTCTGTGTTACGGGGGGATTTGGGGTGAATTTGTGTTGTATAAATAATCAGAATTTGAGTTAATAAAGCAAATGAGTGAAATTAAAGTGAAATGTTCTGCGTTGGCTCGCTCAGATTGTTCCCATGTTGTTTTTCCTGGGCTCCCTGTTGGCTCCAGGCTGTGTTGCAGATACAGTATCCACTTTACCTTTATCACGCGCCGCTCTGGCCCATCAGCTTTCTGCGTGGTTGGCTGCACTTGGTTATTTTTTCCATCCCTGCACATTTGCTTTTCGCTCGGCGCTCACCTCCACGCTCGGGCTTATAGAGTGTTTCTCCTTTTCCTCTGATAGCGCTCGGTGATTGCTTCCCAGGATCAGAGCGGAGCGCGGGCGGCTCAGCATACCACACATGCTGCGGGATCAAAGGTCACTCTTGGAAGCCTGGGATTATGGGGAGAGGAGGGTAAAATTATATTTTTTATCGGTTTTTTTGCTTTGTTTTTGATCCCACGGCACCTCTCACCACGGCAACCTTCGCGCTCAGGTGTTAGCTTTCACTGAGTGTTGAGGTTTGTTGACGTTTTAGGAACAACAGATTGGCTGCGGCCTTGAGCGGCGGCGCTCTAAAGAGACTCCAAGGTCAGTGGATGTGGGAACAGCCGCCGTCTCCCGGGTCCGACGGAAAAAGCCACCGAATCAAAGCCGGCTCATGAGTGATGCGTTCGCAGAGGTCACGGCTATTTATTACCGTCACAAGAGCAGCGGCTGCAGAATACTGTTGACACCTGATGTGTGTCATCAGCAGGTGTGAATGAGTTATCTCTAAGTGGAAACAGCGTTATAAAGCTGACTGAAACCCTGTGTTAACCTGTCTGTGTGTTTTAGCATTTCTCACCCTGTACACTGAAAAAACATAAAAAACTTACCAAGTATTTTGGTCTAGTTTGTAGTGCAAATATCTTAGTACACCAGAAAAAAAATAAAAATTAACTTTTAGGCAGGAAATGGGAGATAAGGTTTTAGGTAGATAATTCCTTAATTTTGTTGAAACAGTTCTTGTTATCAGTGAAATAATCTGTCAGTTGAACTAGGAATTTTTTATCGCTGCTAAGGAATGTCTTACTTGGTAAAATGTTGTATTTTTGCAGTGTACACAAGTACTTTTGGTCTAGTTTCTGTTGTAAATATCTTAGAACACTTGAAATAAGACAAAATTAACTTACAATTAAGTTTTCAGCAAGATACAGAAGCTTGATTTAAGTCAATAGCTTCTTAATAAAATGAGAAAAAAATTCTTACAAGTGAAATAATTTGCAGTGAAACTAGCACATTTCATTAATATTCAAGAATTATTCACTTAAATCAAGCTCCTAAACCTTGTTGAAAAGTTACTTCTCCGTTAGTGTTGTGTTCTTGACTAAGATTTTCATGAGAAACGAGATCAAAAATACTTGGTAAGATGTGTTTTTGTAGTGCACACTGCAAAAACACAACATCTTACTGGGTAAGATATAGGAGCTTGTTTTAAGTCAATAACTAGTTAATATTGATTGGCCGATTAATTAATTTAAAACCATTTCCCCCTCTTTCCATCAGGATTAAGCTCTTGTATCTTGCTAAAATGTTACTTGTAA
This sequence comes from Alfaro cultratus, assembly GCA_903066825.1. Taxonomy (NCBI): domain Eukaryota; kingdom Metazoa; phylum Chordata; class Actinopteri; order Cyprinodontiformes; family Poeciliidae; genus Alfaro; species Alfaro cultratus. The sequence goes on along the minus strand of CAEFZX010004039.1, from coordinate 6,106 downwards.
GTTAGTTTTATCTTATTTCAAGTGATTAAGATTCATTTTTATGTCATAGGATAAGAACAAAGTTGAAGAATCTCATCTCTCACTGCAAAAACACTTGGTTTAGTTTCTAGTGGAAATATCTCAGTATACTTGAAATAAAACAAAATTAACCTAAAGGTAACTTTTCAGTAAGAAATAATAGCTTGTTTTAAGTCAATAATTCCTTAATATTGATTAAATTAGTTCTTATTTCATTGGCAGATTATTTCACTTATAACAGGCACTTTTTCTTCAATATTAAGGAATTATTTACTTAAAGCTGCTCTTATTTAATTTAGTTTATTTTGAACAATTAAAATACAGATCAAAGATATTAAATTATAGTAATAATAATTCAAGAAGAGTGAAAATCCTAATGGTCTTATATTAGGATATACAGGCTAATATAGTAACTTTTAAAGCCTGTAACTAAATAGTGTAGAAAAAATATTTAATCCAAGAATACAATCCATATATTCATCATAAAGTCATTAAATACAATGTAAAAAAAATAAAACATAAAAAACATCTACAAAGTATTACATACAACATATGTAACAATCTCTTATCTTGCTAAATAGTTACTGCTCAGTTGGTTTTGTCTTATTTACAGTTGATAAGATATTTTTGCAGGAGAAACTAGATTAAAAATTCTTGGTAAGATTTTCTGTTTTTGCAAAACGAAGCCCATTTTTTTCAAGAAGTATTACATTGTGAGGACCGACTGCTCCTTATGGGGCCCCAATGAGGAGAAGAAGAAGAAGGAGGAGGAGGAGGAGGAGGAGGAGGAGGAGAAGAAGAAGAAGAAGAAGAAGAAGGAGGAGGAGGAGAAGAAGGAGAAGAAGAAGAAGAAGGAGAAGAAGAAGAAGAAGAAGAAGAAGACTTTGTGAAGGTAAAAAAAACCCACTCACTATGTGTGTGCGGGTGCACGTGTGTGAGTTTCTGTGTGTGTGTGCGTGTGTGCGTGTGTGCGTGTGTGCGTGTGTGTGAAGATGGTCCTCACTTTTAAACTACAGAGCGCTTCGGCTTGCAGTGTGAAATCGGAGCAGAAAGGAGTTTATTGTATTAATGTGAAAAATGTTCACATTTAAAATCAAATAAAGCGAAAGCACTCAGTTTGTCGTTCTCTCAGTGTTTTAATTTCAAGGCTGTTGCTATAAACATTCACTCTGCTCTCAACATCAAACACACACACACCTACACACACACACTGTCAGCTATGTTAATTATTACATCACTACAAGTGTTAGCCTGTGTGCTTTATTATGACTGCAGGGAATATTTGGTTATATATCTGAAAAGGTTTTTATTCAAATTCATTTAAAGGTTTCTAAACATGCAGACATTAAATATATTTAGTATTTTAACAGAAGTGAACACGTTCAAACATCAATCTGTGTGTAATTAATCTGTTTAATGTGTTTTACTTGGTGACAAAGTTCCTGAAATAAATGAACTTTTTAAAAATCGTCTAATTTATGGACTTGTTCTGTATAGAAATATAAGAATAAACACGTATACAGTGAGAGAGCAGCTTTATAAATAAAGGTCAAATAAAAAATTAAAATAATATTAAAGTATATATCACTATAAAGAGTAGAAATAACCTTTAGCGAAGTGATGGCCCAGTCAAAACCTGAATAAAGTTGCCCCGAGTTTCTTCAAATCAAACAAAATCGGTGTCCTGCAAAACTTTACCGTTTGTGCTGCTATCATTTTAAAAATATTAATAAATGTTTCCAGAGGTCATCAAAGGTCAACCAGCTCCCCTACATTTTCAGATCAAACCAGTTTTGTGTCAATCGACTGACCTACTACAGATTTTAGCTGTAAAATTGTTTATTTTTTTTATCGTAAGAAACGTAACGGTACAAACAAAATTTTCTGCACAAATATTTGACGCTAATTGCATTTAATTTGAAGAAGGTGGAGGAGGCACCTTCACTCGGGTGGATGCACACAGATAAATACGGTGGAGTATTAGGGCCATCCTGAGAAAAACACAAAATAAAATGAGAATAGTCAGAAAATTACAACAATAAAATCATAAGAGACCAAATTCATAATAATCCCAGAATAAAGTCATATGAGAATAAAGTCAAAATAATGTAAGAATGAAGTTGTAATATGAGAATACAGTAAGTATTTCAAGAGTAAAGTCATAATGCTAAATGTATAAAGTCGTATGAGAATAAAGTTAGAATGAAAAGAGAATAAAGTCAAAATATTTTGAGAATAAGGTCATAGTATCACATAATAACAATGTAATCTGAGAATAAAATCATAATATGAACTGAGTCTGGTAATACTACAATTTATTCTCTACTTTCTTCTTGTAATTTAACTTTTTAATTTTCTTAGTGTGTCCCTAATAAAAGGTAAAATACATTTCTGTTTCCTTAATTTGGCATTATTATGGCAAAAGCTGATATATTTCATCCTATGATCTACTAATTCAGCTGTTTCATCTGTAGTAAAGGGATAAAAGTGCTTAAAGTAGAAAAATTAAGCGTAAATTATTACATTTCATGATTTCCCAGCCGCTCCTGCAGCCTGGTGAAGCTGTGATTTCGGCTGCTCTCACAGAGCCGGAGCGCACCATTAAGTGCTGTGTTATTTACACATCATAAGCCAGTCTATTATATTGACATCCAGACGACCCGGTCCGGCACCGCTCCGCCTCGCTCTATTTGCGCTCAACGCCGGCATGCTGATTGGGTGATTTCCACCGATATGACATTCCAACGCTGCGGACCGAACGCCGCGTCGTTTCAGTCCGAAAGCATTCATTACCCGGCGAGAAATGAGACAAAAGGTCAAGGAAGGGTGGAGCCATGTGAAGTGGAGGTGGGGTTTACAATCCAATTGGGGATTAAGTTATCTCTTATATCTCTTACTTACAATAAATCCACACGTCTCCATCTGAAATGGCTTGTTTAAACTGTAGAGGAGCATGAAGCAAATGTTTGACTTTATTTAAAATTCATTGTTCGGTATTACATTGCCAGCCGGGGTGAGCCCTGGGACTCCAAAAGGTGAGCATACAGGCAGAATGGGCTTTTTTTCCTTTTTTTACATTATTATTATTCTGATCCTGGAATTGCAGAATTGCCATCCGGTTGTTGTCCTCCACTCCGTGCTGCCATTTACCAACAGCATCAAAATATTTGACATCCTATAATGGGATTGCATCCAGAGTAATTCCTGTAACTGCTCTTGACATAAGTGCCCCAAGTAAAATAAATCTCTGTGAACCATTTAAAAGCATTAATGCAGATAAAGGAGAATACATTTCCTCTGCCTCAGATTATTAGAATATGAGAGAGTTATCGTCTCTGCTGCACGGCAGCATCACTGACGGCACAAAAATGGACTTTTAAACTGAAAAAAATGTATAACATTGCTGTTTGTATTTTTGGAGATCTTTCTTTGGAAAGCAACATTTACATTATTTATTTAACGCAGTCATTTTATCCACAATTTCAAGAACCAAACACACAAGTTTCCCCTGAAAATTTGTAATTATAGCAAATATTTCCAATATTTAGCAGCTTAAAACATTTATTAGTTACAGTGTTTTAGTATAAACTATTGAGTTCTCATAAGTCGTGCAAGTGAAAAATAGGAATGCTGGGGAGTGATTTCCAGCATATAAAGTGAAAATATTGGATTTTTTCTCCGGACTGAAACTCCCGTCGGTCCCGTCTGACCTCACCGTAAACTCCAGAGTAAATTAAGGGGTTCAGGTGAAACCCTGGACTTTATTAGCAGCATTTTGGGGCTTCGCTTATGGAGAACAGAAGGTTTTTCCCATAAACGTCCAGCAGCATCGCAGTAAATTTATAAAATTTAAAAACATTTAACATAATATGCAAGTGTTTGAAATGACTTATGAACATATTTTGGTCCAGTTATTTAAATACATCACACTGGTTTTTTTTAACAATAGATAAATTGAGCAAAAAACTAAATAATTTTAGTTGGTCTCCTTCTATGTTTTTAATTTTGTTGGTCAAAAAGCGACAAATTCTGCCTAAAGGTAAATTAACAAAAAAATATATAACTGCTTAAATACTTTATTGATTCCAAAGGGAAATTTAATGTTGTTGTGACTTATATTAATTCAAATTCTTCAAGTTTAATTTATTGTTCCACCAAAAAGTCATTCTTTTGTCTCCTAAATCAGCTAAATTTAAATTGCTTGATGATTTTATGCATAATTTTGATATAGAGAGCAAATTAAAGGACAAAATGCTAAAAACAGAAGCCTTTACATTGGTAAAAGTCTGTTTGCTTGAACTTTCCTGACCTCTTACTCCCAGTGACCTGCACTGAGAAACGTCTGGATGGTAAAAGAAACAATAAAAACAGACAAGAAGTCGATGGGAATCTGTGATAAACCTGGCAGACAATTTCCCGATCTCACCTCCGCCGGGAGCCGCAGCACCCACAGGATCCGGGGCGGGTCGGGGGATCGGGGTCCCACTGGGAGATCCTCTCTGTGGTTATCATGCTCCATCTAGTGGCTGCACAGGGTTAGACGAGGAAGAGGAGGAAGAGGAGGCCGGCACCAATTACCTGCTCCTGAAAGAAAACGGCAACACAGTGTAAAGATTTATTTTCTCTCTTTGATTAAAAGTCAACTTTCACTGCTTATGGCTATAAAATGAAAAGAAAACAGACATAATTGGGTTAAATTTGAAGATATGTTTAAACATCATCTTTAATATGCTCCATAAAGGAGTGCAAGTCTTGCATGTGCAAATTAAATCCTGTTTAGGGGAACAGTGTTGAGACTGAAGCGATGCACGGCTCACGTTACACAGATATGAGGCTGCGGGACGTGCGAACGCGTCACCGTCTTGCTCCTCCGCTCATCACATCCAACTGGAAAGTGATCTTCAGTGAACTCCCATTGTGAGCCTCTCTGGAGTAAACGCAACAAAATTGATCTCAGGTCTCTCCCAAGTTTGCAGATGGGAGCGTTTTAGTCGCTCCTGGTGGCAATTTCCAAACATGGAAAGCTGGGATGTCGCCACGGCAACCTGCGAGGCAAACGCAGGACTTCCACCTGCCTGCTAACTTTTTCAGGGGAGCCGATTTCCGGCTTGAAAGAGGAGAAATAAGAGGGTCAGACAACATGTTAACAATTCATCCAGATTCTGGTGTGTGTGTGTGTGTGTGTGTGTGTGTGTGTGTGTGTGTGTGTGTGTGTGTGTGTGTGTGTGCGTGCGTGTGTTCTGATAGTAAATATGAGAATGCCATAAAAACAGGTTCTAAAATATAATAAATATAACTTCAACTGTACAAAAACACAGCAGATTCTGAAGAAATATAAAAAGTTGTGTATGAAAAACTAAGTACACCCCATAATTCAAGAACCACTTTAGCTATATGATTCTAAATACAGCTGGGTCGGGCTCTCCAATCTCTGGGGACGAGGTCGCCGAGGTGGTTAAAAAGCTCCTCGGTGGCAGGGCCCCGGGGGTGGATGAGATTCGCCCGGAGTTCCTTAAAGCTCTGGATGTTGTAGGGTTGTGTTGGCTGACGCGACTCTGCAATATCGCATGGACATCGGGGGCAGTTCCCCTGGATTGGCAGACTGGGGTGGTGGTCCCCCTGTTCAAAAAAGGGGACCGGAGGGTGTGCTCCAATTATAGAGGGGTCACACTCTTAAGCCTCCCTGGCAAGGTCTATTCAGGGTTCCTGGAGAGGAGGGTCCGTTGGGTAGTCGAACCTCGGATTCAGGAAGAGCTGTGTGGTTTTCGACCTGGTTGTGGGACACTGGACCAGCTCTACACCCTCAGCAGGGTCCTGGAGGGTTCTGGGAGTTCGCCCAACCGGTCTACTTGTGTTTTGTGGACTTGGAGAAGGCTTTCGACCGTGTCCCTCGGGGAGCCTTGTGGGGGGTTCTCCAGGAGTATAGGGTACTGGGCCCTTTGATACGGGCTGTCAGGTCCCTGTATGACTGGTGTCAGAGTCTGGTCCGCATTGCTGACAGTAAATCAGGCTCATTTCCGGTGAGAGTTGGACTCCGCCAGGGCTGCCCTTTGTCACCGATTCTGTTCATTACTTTCATGGACAGAAT
>CAEFZX010004036.1:0-16838 GCA_903066825.1 Alfaro cultratus | reverse complement strand
GCACTTCTTCCATTATTACTATTTAGCTTGAACTTACATCACCCCAAGCAGGAAGTTCAACTGTTTGGGTATTTTGAATCATCTCTGTTCCCTTTTTCTCTACTTTTCGGCAGAAAACTTCATTCCGTACATAATAGGTTCCGTAGTAGCTGCTGCGGTTCTGATATTGATCGGCTCAGGAGTCCTCTACAGTTTTTATTACAAACGGAACAAGATGGGAGAATATCGACCCAAAGACGCTCTCTGTATGGACACAGTGCATCACAACGCAGTTCCTCTTTGTTAGTAGATGGTTTCAGTGCTGTGAGAAAGTTGCAGGAACTCTTTGTATCTGGAATCTGGAGGTTACATGTTTTACACTCAGGCTGCCATGGATTACAATTATTTCCTCTTGACTATTTGTACTTTGATGGTATTTTTGAATCCTCTTTCTTCCTTTTTTTTCTCTTCTTTTCCGCAGAAAACACCAACTCGCACATAATAGGTGGCACAGTAGCTGCTGTGGTTCTGCTTTGGCTCGTCGTTGCAGCTGCAGTCTACATCTTTTACTACAAACCAAAGAAAATGAGAGAGAACCGACAACAGGACAATCACCTTTAGGGCACAATGTGTCACGGAGGGAAAATCTGAGGCTGGAAGATGATTGGGTCCAGTGACACTGAGTCAGCCTGGTGTTTTTGCAAGTTCTCCCATTTCCAATGAAGGACAGAAATTCTGCTTCCTGCATGGAAATGTTCACTTGCTCCTTCTTGGACGGTTGGGTTTCAGTTTTCTGTTGTATTTGGTTCAAATTTATGTTCCTATTTAGCTCATTTCCTTGTTGCTAATGTTTGCCATGTTAGCTAAGAACATTGTAATGAATATCTTAGAAGTTCTATGTACAATTTAATTTGGACTGTATATTAGTATTATGTATTAGTGGTGGGAAACGTCTTACTTTCCGACTTAGACGTAGGATTTAAAATGACTTCCTATTCATTTTTGCCAACTTAAAACTTCTATCTTAAAAATATCTGTCTGTTTCGTGTTGATTGGATGATCTAAAACGGTGGTTGCTAAACATTTTATGATACGTCAGTAAATACTGTATGTAAAGTCCTGGCTGGTCTCTTGTGCTCTTTTCTGTCTAGCCCTCCCCTCAGGGTTTTTGATTGATGGCTGTGTTTCCATTACAAACAAACGCAAAATTTTGCAATTGCAGTGATTCCATGAAATCAAAAATCACAGTTTTGGGAAATATATTAATTTTGATACGGCCAAAATAAAAAACCCAGATCTTAGCACAAAATCTTTTTATAGAGAAACGTGTTTCTTTTTTCTTTTCTTTTTTTCTAAGCTCATGTTTAATGAGTGGGATTGTTTTTTCTAATTGTTTTCACAAATACAATTTTAAAATTATTTTTATAATTTTAATTCACTCAATTATCAGCAGTTACTGACCACTGATCTGGTTTCTGGAAGAAGTCATTCTAAGGCATTAAATAAATTACTCTTCCACTCTATTTCCTCATGTTCACGTCCAGATGTTTGGCGTGTTAAACCTGTTCTGTACTCTGACTTACTCAGCCTAAAGTAAAATTTAGATTAAAACAGCCATGGATTGAGTGGAGCATGAAGCAATAATAATTCCTTCTACTTCATAATGTGATAAACAAATGTGACGCCCTGATAAAAGAGTACAGACAAGACATTTTCTTACAAATCACTTTGATATATTTCAATATATTTTCTGCTCGTTTCTAAGTTCGGAGTTATCAAGGAAACTATCAGCCGTTGCTCACTGTGCTTTATTTTTGAACTTGTGACCTTTATGTGAAAAGTCCCACCCTTTCCCCCCTCTGTTTGCTTTGGCTTCCTCTTTCGGAGAAAACAACAAACCATCCGTCTGCATTTCAGTGCAGGTATAATTTAATCTGTTACATCATCTTGTTCTGTGCTTAATGTAAGTTGTAGAGGAAAATGTGGGAGTGATCTGCATTGTTTTCTGTCTCCGACTCGTTGATCTGCAGGTTTCTGTTGTTGTTGTGAACAGAACAGATTCCAACCAGCAGCCATGCTGATCATTTGCTTTGATTGCAGACTTTGTATCATGTGGTTTAATAAAAGGATTTTTGTTATTTAAAGGTTCTGACTTGTTTTTCTATTATTATTATTATTATTGACATCTTTGTGTGAAGTTACGCAGCATTTGCACTTTTTGTGCTGTGTGAATGTTATCAGAGGAGCTGATGTAATTTCAGTTTAATGATCACAAAGTTCAAGTCTTTGTGAAATTAGAAAAAAATCTCTGTATTTTTACTTTTCTGTGCCATTACTAACGACAGAAAGATGATCAAATTCTGTGTTTATAGTTTGTAGTTTGTGCAGACCCAGATAAAGGCAGGAAAGAATAGATGGGAATGTGTAACATTTTCATATATGTAAAAAATAAACCAAGAAATTAAACAGAACTTACAGGAACTGAGACAAAGGAACAATTCAGAAGGAACCGTGGTGAGGAATGACAGAGAACTGAAGGGGCTCCGTTGTTTTCTTAATCTATTTACTTTTTCGACAGCCTGGTCTCAGATTTAATCTGAAAAAGAGAGATGTTTTGCTTTTCCTTCGAGTTTCTGCCATCTTTGTGTCTTTCCATCAATTGTACGATGACACCATCGTACACACAGTTACACACTGGTGTTCAATAATTTTCCTATACATCACCGAACGTCCAGTGGTGACATTTAATAAACTTCTTAACCTACAATGACTTATAGTTTCACTGAAAAAGCTGAGTTTTAGATATTTCTTATGTGTCACAAGACTGTATGATGAAATTGTGTTTTAAATAAATCAGGAGTCTCAACTGCACAGTCCAAAACAAAATCATGAGTTGGAAGATTGTGTAACTTGTTTTTCATCTGTTAAGCAACGGTGGTTGGGACATGCAGTTTTTTATTGCCTTTAATGTTAGTGACCTTTTTACATATTTGACATTATTTAAAGGGGCAGTGTTATTTATTTTCCAGCAACCTAGTTCCATTTTATAGCACAATCAAGTAACTACCTTGAGTTGTTATAAAAATGCTTTGTATGTCAAATTTGACAGTGTAATTTAATGCCTTGAAATTGGGCTTGTGTCTCTTTAAGAAACTCCTGCTCCTCCTGAAACTCCACCTTCAGGAAATCAACACAACGTAGCTCATCTAATAATCCTTTAGCAATTTTATTTTCTTCTTTTTTTTTTTTTTTTTTTTTTTTTTACCAGCTTTGCTCTGAGAAGTAGCTCCTATAATGAGCTCAGCAGATGCAGAGTTCTGCCAGGTGTCTGCTAATTGCTGCTGGCTAGTCTGAAGGAGCTGCGAGGGAGGAATCACAGGGGAGGGCTGCTCTGTGAGGAGGAGCTGCGCCCCGAAGGCGGAGCTAGGTCCACCCAGACTTTTTGCACAGCTGAATGGTTGCAATGGGAGATTAAAGGATTTCTCAAATATAAGAATCAAGGCAACAACCCAGGTGTGTTTCAGGTGTGAATAACATTATAACATGATGTAAAGCTCAAAAACATCTATTTAACATAATACTGCCACTATCATCTCCTTGACAGAGATTGATCTGATGATTCTAGATTCCTGTAAGCTTTGAAGAGGCTCAGCAGTATTCAGTTTGCTACAGCTCACCTAGCGGACACCGAAAAATACAATCTATAGGAATCTGAAAAGTCTTTACAAACAATGTAACTATGAAAGTCAAAAGATTAAAAAGTGGCTGTCACAAAACGTTTTCTTTCTTTCCTTCAGATCTGTTACGACAACAGATCATTGTCTTGGGGAGGCGTGGTAAATAAATTAAGCTGTCAATACCCCTGTGGGATTTGCTTGTTTCTCATCTGAAACACATTTTCCCCACTTTAGTTTGACTGTAAAAAGAATAAAGAGATTTTTGTCTTAACAAAATTCAGCCAGCACATTTCACCGATGTGGACGGATGGGGTCACATCGGTGAGGGCATTAAACCTCAACAGGATTTCAGCATTTTGCCACAGCCGCGCTGACCCAAGAGTTAGAACCACTATGACTCCCAAAGATCAACAATCACCTCAGTGTTGTAACTCAGTATTGACTTATTAGCCTTTGTTTTCCTAACTGGAGCTCTAGATAGTGATGTGGTCACAACATCTATTGTACTGCAATATTTCTATTTTTTAAATAAATGTTATGTTTCTTTGCACTGTCTTTTCCTCTTGTCAGTCACATTGTTTAAACAGAAACTTTAGGACATTTGAATAGAAAAACTGGTTTCTGAATCAAAAATCGTCTCTGAACCAAATTGTGACCCTTAAAATCAGAATCGAATCACAGGAGTCAGAAAAATGTGCATCTATAGTTGTGTTGTATTTTGGTGTCAATTATGTAATGATGTCTATTCTGCATTCATAAGCCTAGTTTATTTAGACTGATATGAGTTATGGAAAACAGCAGAGATTTGTATGGAAGCAACTGATGCTTGTCCAAAAGGATTTGCATTTTATTGGAAGGAGTGAGAAACTGCTGCTACAACGAACACAAATGACTAAATGATGTAGATGTTGAACTATCAGTTATGAAAATTTTATTTTTGGTCAGAGAAGTAAAAAAAAAAAACCCTTGTAATTTGTAAAAATAGCGACCTCTGCTGGTTGAGGTTCTGGTCACTTTTCTCTGAAATCTTAATGCCATCTAATAATTATCCTGGATAAATTCACTTGAGGTTTCACTTCAGATTTTTTTTTACAGAAATGGAAACTATTTCTAAGCGATCGGACGTCAAAGTGTTTGCTACAAGGTTGGTGGAAGCGCAGAGAGGAAGGGGAAGCTTGCGGGGAAACTGAGTGGAACTAGATGCTGTCTAATATGTTCGTTAGTTCAGTTTGAGCAAAGAATCTAAAATGTCTTTCTTTCTAGTGTACTGGATTGTGTCAATAACAAGTTTACGTTTTGTTCTAGTCAAATGTGTGACCATTTGTAAGAGAGCTTTAAAATAGATTGTGGTTGTAAAAAGGAGGAACACAGTCATTTTCTAAAAATATGGATATGATTAAGCAGTTCTGACCATTGACCTATGCAAAAGGAGGAAGTTGTCAGTTTCATTCATGTGAAGGGTTTTTTGGACTTGACTTCTGTATAACATTTCTTTATTAAAGTTTGTAAACACATTTTCTTCTGTACAGTCCCCTTAAAACCGCAGTGTGTAACTATTATAAAAAAATGTTTTTTTTTTGTTTTGTGGTAGGATAATGTAAGGCAGATGATCTGAAAAAAAGAGCTCCTCTGCCTTCTCCCAATGCTCCCAGTCCAAAGTGCAGAAATACACCACACAGTCAGAAATAACATCAGAGGCAGGAGGAGGGTCTTAGCGCTGTCAATCACTCTCATGCTCAGCCCCTCCCGCTTGCTCTGTGCTGAGCTACAGCTGGTTCACCACAGCATAGCCTGCCATGAATGCTAAGGCTAGTTAGCATGGCCACTAATGATGGCAGATAAATGTTTTTTCTGTAACAGTAAATTGCTTTTCCACCATTAGCACATTGAGCAGCGTACAGGATGTTGATTGACAGCGCTCAGAACCTCCCCCTGGCTCTGATTGGTTGTTTTTGAGTGGGAGTGGAACAGTTTTGCACTTGGAGGAGTTGAAAGAGGTTGTGTCCATTGTAGAAGACTTTTCTAATAGCACTGGGAATGCATACTTAGCATGTTATTGAGGTCAACAGAGTGTGAGACAAAGCTTTGGGGATCATTTAGTTCTATGAAGGCGGTACTATTAGTGAATTTTCTGTAAAATCAATTCCTTCAACTGACAAAACCAATGTAGAGCCCCTAGACTGACGACCAGCACCAGTTGGTTTCTCTAAGGCGTTGTGGTTGTTTTCACATCGTAGCATTTTGTTAAGACACTCCTGTCTGCCAAAGGTGAGCAGACTGCCAGTACTCTAAAGGAGCTCACATTAATCCAAAGCATTTAGCTTTCTCTACCACTTTCCATATGGAAACCATGAGGGTGTATCTGGTTTATTGTATCACTGAATGTTGTCCACTAATGCTTGAGATCAGCATTTCACTATTGTTTTCAACTCATTTATACATATGCTCAGAAGTCAAGTCAGACATTTTCCACATTTATTTTTTCCGAATGATTTTCTCAAGATAACATAATTTCCCGTTGGTTTTCTCGACATAACGAGACGGAGTTGTGGGATGCGTTGGATGGATGGAATGAAGTTTAATGCACACCAGTCATCTTGTGATCGAGATGAACGCGTTGTCAAGAAAACACCGGCAGGAAATTAATCCGTTATCTCAAGAAAACTATCAAGAAAATGGGAAATGAACTTGTCATTTCAAGAAAACAACTGTGAAATGAACTCATCTCAATAAAACCGTCAGGAAATTAACTCATTATCCAGAAAAAACACAAAATAGACTCGTTATCTTGAGAAAATCATTGGGAAATAAACAACAAATAAACTTTTATCAAGAAAACAGGCAATTAACTCGTCTTGATGAAAAGTGAAATTAACTCGTCATCTCAAGAAAACAATCGGAAAATTAACCTGTCTCGAGAAAACCGTTGGGGGATAAACAGGAAATAATCTCATTATCTTGAGAAAACAGGAAATGAACTTGTTGTCTTGAGAAAACAATCAAAAAATGTAGTCAAACGTATGTTCATTAAAGAGACCCTTTTATGCCTTTGAAGACTTTTCTTTACTCCCATTAGGTATAGACTTTGTCTGCAAACTCACAGAGTGAAAGTTCACAGGAGAGGGAGTTGCTCTTACACAGACAGCTTTCTGAGTTGACTTATTTGCTTCTCAGCATTTCTCCCATTAAATAAACAGACAGGAGCTGAAAAGCAGAGATAAAGCAGCTCAGAGGAAACCGTCACCATTTCTTAGCTGGAAATGTGCGCAGCCTTTGAGCAATTTCTGCAACTTGTAAGGTTGAGTAACCCGGTAACAAAAGGACCTTTTAAAGGTTTCCTAAAGCTGCAGACTGAAACCTACACATGATTTAGCTAAAAATTAATGTTTCAGTTTTGCTTTGTCTCAGTATTGTTCTTAATGTTTTATAAAACGTTGTCAAAAAACTTTTAATCAAAAGACGCGTTGTCTTTTATTTTCTGAAATTGCCGTGTTTCAAATTCTGTGTTTTATGGTTAGCGGAAACACAGCTGGTGTTGCTATAATGTTTGTTATGTACTGTGAGGTTCGGCTGCTTGATCTTCCTATATGTTCTGCCCTCCCTGCAAGATTCTTATTGTAAATATGAATTTGTTCTTAATAACTCAAAACATAGTTAATAACAATAAGCTTTTTGGCCTCATGTTGTCCTGAGTAGATAAAAAGAGGAGAGAACTATTAAGATGTCATGAGTGTTTGTGAACGGGCTGACGAGGTCATTCACTCACCCAGTTTTTTTTTCCAGTGGCAGATATGATCAAATTTGGACATGAGGGGAAGTGACAGGGAAGCTGCTGCTGTGAAGTTGTTTACATTCTAGCCTCTGTTCTTCAGAAGGAGCATCCCTGCTGCCGGCAGGCATGCCAAACTCAGACCGCTAGGCCACAACAGCTCTAGTATTCTACAACAACACCTTGCAAAAGCATGCATACGTCTCAAAACGATCAGGAAATGGCGTTTATGAGCTAGACCAGAGGTTCCCAAAGATTTTCTGGGCTCCCCTATGGATTACAATAAAATCCCTGCCAAAAAAGAAACAAAAACAACAACTGGGTACACACATTGTTCAACCAGACATAAACCTATACAGATATTTTGTTTTCAAACTCCACTGAAGTTTATTTCACACTTCAGGTTGCAACAAAACAAACTACAAACCATCTTTACAGTGAAACACTTTCTTTGTTGTTTTTCTCATTCATCCATATCGCTTCCTGCGCCCCACACTTTGGGAACCACTGAGCTAGACCAACACGCAATTACAAAGCAAGAAAAATATATACATATGCATTGTTTTCCAACTTAAAAAAAGGTTGAAATGTTGAATATAATATTATATAATGTGTAACATTCGATAAAAAATATGTAGAAAACTGATGAGAGTTAATGTCCTGGAGAGAGTTTGGAAGCAACATGGCTTTGGATCACAACTTGCTTTATGTGTTGCTATATTGACTTTCTTTACTGTACAGCATCTAATTAATGCAATGTCTAAATCTGTCTTAAAAGAAACTTGCTTTGGGATGTGCTGTGGTGGTGCAGAGGTTAAGCAAAACCCACATATGGAGGCCTTAGTCCTGGATGTGGCTGTCGCAGGTTTGATTCCTGGTCTGGTGGCCTTTTCCACATGTCTTCCCCCTTCTCTAATTACCCACTTTCCTGTCATTTCACTAGCAAATAAAGGCCAATATAAATAAATAAACTTGCTTTTAATTCAGCTTTTTTTTTTCAACAAAATCTAAAGAAAGCCACAGATTAAGATTTTAATGGCTGTGCAGGCAGCACTGATTAAATAGTATAGCAACTTTAGACAAATTTGTCACTTTACAGAAGCATTTATGCTACAGTTAGTAGTTGGTTATGAGGTGTGATGCTGCAGGGTTTAATATTAATGTGTTTTTGAAAGTGTGATGCACTCCAGGCCAAGTATGCGATGTCCCTTTGCAATAACATCTACTGCGTCACCTCTAGTCATCATTATTCTGTCTGCAGACACACTCTGTGGTTTGAGTTACTAACCGTTCTTACTTAAACTGCTTAAATAATGATAATGCGAAGGTACATATTACTATAATCAACAAACTGATTGAACCTATTGTTCAATCAGCTGTGGCTTTGCTTTTAAACCAGACTGGTGTTTGGTTTAACAGCTGCTCAGAGACGAGTCTCTGCTCATGGACAGAGTGTGTTTGGGTGTGAAAAGTGACAAATAGCAAGTCTTAAATTATCTGCTGGCTGACATTTATGTGGTATAGCTTCTCCTGTGAAGTTGTCACAGCATTGTTTATAATTCTGTATAAATGCGTCGTGGATTAGGCCCACTGGAAGAAAAAAGAAAATTCAGACTTATTTTTCCTCCGAATTCTGAGTTAAATCTTCTAAAGTCTTCAAAAGTCATAATTCTTTTTTTTTTTTTTCAGTTTCCCTAATCTTCTTGCGTAAATAAAATATTCTTTCTGCATTGTTATTTTTTAATGCATTATTTTTTAATGCATTCGGCATAGAAGTCACAGAATGTGAGCACTTCATGCTGCGCACAAAGTTTCCCATAACATAATGCAGAAGTAATAAAAGGAAGTTCAGTTTTTATGTATGTAACCAAATTCCCCCTCCCCCTGTTTAAAGTGTAAGTTTTACTCTTTTTTTTGATGATTACCATTCATCAACATGAATCTGAATATATATAATGCACGCTTTCTCCTTGTAGCTATATAACTATTTTCTGTAAAGCATCCAAATAAAAGTTGATCAGATTACTGTTGAATTGAGAATCTTAAAGATTTATTTTCTCAACATTTAGCTGCAGTGACATAGAGATCAAAACACATTAATGTTAATATACAGCTCTGACTGGCAGATACCTTATCCTTTCTATCAACAAATAAAGAAATCTGCATTATTTCTTTTTGAGCTGTGAAAATGCTGCACGACACATTTTCAAATGACTGCGCTTCAGTTATTTATATTCATGTTTCTCCCTCGCATCGCGGCAATGTTTGTGTGCTTTCTATTCTCACCTTCAGCTGCTGAGAATCAGGAAGTAAAATAAAAAATAACTCCATCTAGACACACTTCTGATGCAGCTCTTTATATTTAAATCACTTACTAACCTTCACTTATGAAGGTTATTTCAGCTCTGGCCCTGGTCTTTTTGTAGAAACAAAAGCCAGTAAAGCTGACTAAGCGATGAAGTGGAGCGTTTCCAGGAAGCGTCATTTAGTGGCCTCAAAGACAAACAGGCACACAAGTAAAGGTGTTTAGCAGACAAAAAAACCCCCATTAGGACAGGATTTTGTTTTGAAAAACAGAGGAAGGACTTTTAGGAAACACACATAGGGAAGTTTAGTGAATGGATCAGTTATATTACAATTCAAAAATGACTTCCTTTAAACTTTCTTGAACATAAAAACCTGGAGAACTTTTAGACATGTTTGGTTTGAGATTAAACATTTTCTTAAAGAGGCAGTGCTATGTATTTTCCAGGCACATATAGAGCCACTTTTAGCACAATCAAGTAGCTGTTGCCTTCAGTTGTTGTAAAAATGCTGCAAATATCAAATATTTAACTAGAAGAAGTTTAACTTCATAATTAATGCGTTGAAATTGAGCACCTGTCTTTTTAAAAACTCCGCCTTCAGGACGTCATCACAACATGGCTTCTTTATTAACCCTTTTACAACGTTTTTTTTTTTTTTTTTTTTTTTTTACCAGCGTTGCACTAAGACGTAGTTCCTGTGACAAGCTCTGCAGATGTGCAGTTCCACCAGGTGTTTGCTAATTTCTGCTGGCTAGTCTGAAGGAGCTGAGTGAGGCAGAGGGCTGCTCTGTGAGGCAGAAACATGGAAACTGTGACTCAGAGGAGGAGCTGTGCCTCAAAGGCGGAGCTAGGACCACCTAGGCATTTTGCACAGCTGAATGGTTGCCACGGGAGATTAAAAGTTTTTTCAAACATGCATGAAAGAATCAAAGCAACACTCTAATTATGTTGTTGATGAGGGAATCACATTATAACATTGTGTTGATTTCACATAATCCTGCCCATCTTTTGAAAACGTGGATACAGTGGTGGTTTTTGATATGTGCTACATGGGCAGTTGCCCAGAGCAGCAGCAGATAGAAATAGGGAACTCAAGAACAAGAAAAAAAAAATCATGTAAGTCACCTGTCCCCTGAACAAGTTTTCTACTAATTGTATAGTGAAGTATGTTTTCTTTAGTTGCTGTTTAGTACTGGAAATCTACATCCCTTTCTTTCTGTTTCAAAATACAAACAAATAATTACTTACATTTTAATTGGTTGGACAGCAGGAGAAGGAGGGGCTTGCCCAGGTCAACCGGTCCTGCATATTTATTTTCCAAACTTACGAAGTCAGGCATGGTAATTAACCGTGACTAACCACAGCACTAGAGTGTGATTAAACAGATTGATTTCTTTTATTCGATTGCCAGAACTATTACATCAACACTTTGAACCCACTGCTGACGAAATGAGGCCCCAGTTCTTTAGAAACAGTGAAACGGTTCATGTTTGAAGCTGCTCAACTTCAGGGTCACCCAGCTGCTTTTATACCCGGCCATATCTTCTTACAATGCCGACAGGGAGGAGATGAGTATTCTGCAAAGAAGCAAAAGAAAACTTGTTGGGGCGCGACTAATGGGATTTCTTTTTGGACCCACCAGGCAACCTGACCTGGTCTGTAACCAGACCATCCATGTCAAGCCACCACTGATTACACTATTGGAACATTTCATCAATCTTTTACTTACATTGTATTAGTATTGAGCACTAATACAATATTCATCAGTGTCAGGACACTGTTCAAATGTTTCTTTCATGTGACAAAAACGTTTTCCACAATCTGGAAAGATAGAAAATAAAAGGACTAAAGTGATTTAATCTACTTTATTTTCCTTTCAGGGCGACGGACAACTTGTTTTGATTGCATTAGACCAGTCAGGTCGAGATAAAGATAGAATCATAGAAATATTTCCCCCTCTACTGATAGTACCGGGATTTCCCAAAATGCGTAATGCATGAGCCGCTGAAACACAACCTCCAATTCCACTTTCAATTTCAGCTCCTTAAAGCGAAACGCCACGCTGGGAAACTACACAAGTTTCTTTGCGCCTCCCCTCTGCATCTCGTGAGTCCGAAGCGTTTTTCATTTCACTTCACGTCGGACATTTTTTCCATCTCGGGACGTTTTTCTAGCTCGACTCCGTTTGAAACGCGAGGGACAAGATGTTTTCCTGCCTCGTCCTGCTGATTTCTTTCCTGAATATTCTGCGGTGCCTCCATGTGTCCGCGTGCGGTGAGTTTCCCCGTCACGCGCCCCGGGATTTCATCCTCCGTGGGTCCAGAGTGGAGAGGTTGAGGACGGCCGTGACTTCAGGCAGGCCAGTCAACTAGCGAGGTGTTTCCTCCAGTGGGAAGGATCGTTTTAAACTTCACATTTAGTTAATTCCAGTCTGCAGACAGAGTCCGTAGATCGAATCGTTTATCTAACTGGGTCAGGATCCCGTTATTCCTCCTGTTGGATTTTAATGTCTCGCGTGTTTTGTGGCGTTATTATCGTCAGTGTATTCCTGATGCGTTTGCTTTTACGTAGGTTTGAATTTAAAGAGTAATTTCTAAAATTGTATTGATCACCTAAGATAATATAACTGGATTTTGCTTTGTGTAAAATAAAAAAAAATAAATTAATTAAAAAAAAAAGTCAAACTACTGAGAAAACGATTATTGGCAGCAGCTTTAATAAAACCTTAACCTTGGAAAACAATTAATATTATTCAAGTTTCAGATCACAGTTAGAATCAGAATCAGTTTCTCTGAACCAGTTTTGTGCTCAAATAAGGAATTTGCTTCTTAATGCTTACAGACATGTAATTAGACATTAAGCCTAAATGGTAGACTAATGGATATATTTATAAAAGTTTGTATGCATATCTGAGTTTATATGTGCATACACACTCAAATCACCTTCCTAAAATAATAGCCTAAGTATTTCTTTTCTTTCTTTTTTTTTTGGCCAAAAGAGATTTTGTAACAAAAAAAAAAAAAAAAAAAAAAATCCCCCCTACTGTCAAAAAAAGTGATTAAGGCAGCAAAAAAGAAAAAAAAATCACTTTTGGCAAAAAATAACTTCCCGAAAGTAATTTTTTATGAAAGTGTGGATACACTAATATTTAGTTAGCGTTATTTAGTATTTCGTTGCGTATCTCAGCTCAAAGATTGCATCGGCCCAATCTTTTTATTTTTTAAAGGCTTTGTTGGCTCTAGTGGCCTTTATTTGAGAGTGGTCAGATGGGAAAGTGGGTAATCAGAGAAGAGGAAGATATGTGACACAGGTCATCAGACCGGGATCTGAACCTCTGCCTGTGGAAATACTTTTACTTTTACTTTGAAACTCAACCTTGACTTCTGTTGTTTTCCTTAGATTTGATTTCACCAAATGTTTAAGAGATTGTTGATCATTGTAATTCTTTTCCCCCCAAAGATGACGGTTCTTCACTTTCCGTCTAGTTTTTGGTGACGTGTTGGACTGTTCTTAACTCTGTTAGTCTTTCTGTGTCTCCGTTAGACGTTCTCTCTGTTTAATGCTTGCCAATGATCTGATGACTCTCACACTAACACATTTGTCATGATCAGCTGACTCTTGTGAAACATGATCTCTGAATAACTTCCTATGATTAACAGACTATGCATTGGAGTTGCATAACCAGACATTCTTAGAGAAAATCAGAAATGTTAAAATGTGCTTAACTTTTCATGCGTCAGATTAGAGGCAGAACTAAGGATTTTATTTGATCTAACAGTCGTGTTTTGTACTGTGGCAGGAAGCCGGAGTACCCAACATGGGACTTGACATTTCTAGGTACAAAACTGCCAATTTACAGAATTTTGAAATGAGGAAGGGGTGAAATGACCTGCACCTACAGCTGAATCTTTGTCATCTTACTTTACGTAATTATGTTTTTTCAAAAAGGCTTGCATGTCCTTACGTTTTACAATATATTTAGATATATAATGTGAATTTGAGCTATAATGCTCAAGAACAGTAGTCCTTTTTCCTCAAACAGAGCCACTTTATCTTTGATTTTGGTCTTTAGATACTAGATAATTGGGCTGCATGACATTAGGATTGTGATATTATTGCTTCCAACACTCACGAGGAGCTTTTAGTAATTTGAAGACTCTCGTCTTTCTCTGACATGATCATCTGCTGCAGCGAGGTGCTATCTTCATATCATTGATAAATAAGATTCAATATTTTTATTTTCTGAGGTGAACAAATTGTCTTGGGCTACAGTAATGAAATGGTTCAGTTCATAGGTACCACGTAGAAGAGTAGCAACTCATGAAAAGGTAACTTGCTGCCATGAGCAACACCAACATCAGACAACCTGAAAACATGAACAACCTGGAAGCAAAGCATAGACTTCCTGTTAGTCTGCTTAGAGGAAAATTATGACAAAATACGTGGTGAACGAGAGCATACTTCACATTAATGAGGTAGCTTAGTCTAAAGCTAAATGATGTTAGGAAGAAGGAAGGAGCTTCTAGAATCTAGATAATATTTTTACATAGAAAAAAGTTTCAGGTGAGACGTTTCATCCAGCATTTCCAAGGCCAGATCGACAGTACTGATTGTGTCTGGGTTGAATAAACCAGTTAGTAGCACTATCAAAACACTAAAATGTGATTAAAAAATCTCTAAGTTCCTAAGAACTTTATCCTATGTAAATTACATATTTACAAAGTCTAACTGTATTGTGTTTTGACTTCTGAGAGGACTCAAATGTAATAATATTATTATCCATGTGTCTTACAGATTACAGCTGTCCAGATAAACCTGTGATGACTCCATCCAGACTGGTGGTGAAGTTCGGTGATCCAGCCTCTGCTTCCTGTGTAGCCTGTCAGCAGGCCTGTCTTCCCTCAGATGAAAATGTTATTAAAATGGAAGCTTCTCTTGGAACTCCGGACACAAGTGGAACCACAGTGACCTGGACGGTGGACCAGATGACTGTGTGGGATTTAACTCCAAAGTGCTATTATACTACCCCAACGAATGATCAGTGTTGCACTGACCTGAATGTTACTGTCTACAGTAAGTTAATTAATGTTGCCAAAACATTTTAGAGAGATATTTTTATCCATTGTTGTTACCATTGAAATTTTTTATGTCTAGCGTTTTCAACATGAATGTTGTTGCTTGCTGTTGTTAATTGTTACTGTTCTTTTTATTTTTGTTCTTGTCTTCTCTCCAGAACCTCCAGAAAGTGTGTCCTTCAGCTTAAAGCCCTCTGGACCTCTGACTGAGGGATCAGAGGTCACCCTGCAGTGTGATGTACAGAACGTCGCTCCGGCTAAAAACCTCATTGTGACCTTTTACAGAGGTCAGACGTCTCTGGGTGAAGTGAAAAGCAAAAATACCACAAAGAAACCAGTAGATGAAATATTTTCTTTGAGCTACAACCCCAAAAAAGAAGATAATGGAGTCCAGTTCTGGTGTGAAGTGAAGCTGGAACTGGGAGCTGAGGGACCACAGCCCCCTCTAGTGGTGAAATCAGACAGTCTCACTGCTACAGTTTATTGTAAGTTCAGAGACACACATACTATATACATTAGATTACTGAAAAGTTAATGAAACATTATTTAGATTGATTACAGACAGACTGATGTTTTCAAACTTTTATTATTGTTAATAATGATCATTTTCACTTGCATCTAATGAAAACACAACATTTCAGATTAGAATCCTGCATCCGACCATCACAGAGTGATTTTTTAATAGATGTCAGCTTAAAAACTAGTTTTAATACTTCCTTTCATTATTTTGAAAAGGTACTTTTAATCTGAAAACGAGCCTAGTTAAAACCTGTATTTGTTAAATATGACTGCACATTTGTCTTCTCACTCATTTCAGAGAAACGACCATAAAGAACTATGTTTTTCAGTCCCTAACTATGTTTTTAATGCAGAAATTCACTAATAATGTCACACTGCAGAAACTAGAAAACCTTTGCAAACTCACTTTCACAGTTAAACCAATAAAAGTGAATTATTGTTGTTATTTGGGTGTAATAAAAAAACCAAAAAAACATGGGAGTTATTTGGATAAAAATAGAATATAGATAAGCTCCTTGTTGATACTGTCAACATTATAGGCTATAAATGAGATCAGTGTCAGCTGCTCTGATGCTCTACCATGGTTCGATTTTAGAACACAGTTGTTTTTGGAAATGGACATTTAATACTAAATAACTTCTCTTTTTCGTTATTCCTGCACAAAACGCAACTTTTGTCTATTAATGACAAAAAGGGTAATCATTTATGACATTTCATTTGACTTAGTGGGCAAGAGATTTGTTGTTGATTTTCCCATGCAGGTAAATATATTTGAGAACATTTCTAATGTCTCTTCTTAATCAACAACAGAGCAAATAAAATGATTTGTCAGATAGTCAAAAATTAGCCTAATAAATATGTACTTAGTATTTTTAATGGTAACTGATCAGTTTGCATTTCCATTGAGCATATGATTGTGTAAATTGGAAATCTGAAAATAAAATTTGCTTATGATAAAACTCACGTTTTTTGTTAAAAGGTTTACAATGAGGTGGTTTTTCGGCTGTATCCTAATTGGCTTATTTTACAAAACTGCAAAGAAAACACTTTTTTTGCCTTATATGAGTCACGATCAAAAATCAGATGTTGCTACTGGAGAAAAAGGCAAAGATGATGACAGGAAGTAAAAGGAGGATTGTGTTTTTGTTGGCATATCGTTCAAACTGACATTCACAAGGGTTTTAATTGTGTTTCTAATTTAATTGAAGTAGCACAATTGTGTCATTTCCCCCCCAACCTTAGTAAGATATCTTCAACATTTTGTGCACATTTGTAATGGAAACTCAGCTTACATTGTGTTCAAAAATACATTACAGCTACAGTGTATATTGAGTAAACAGGTTTAAGATTTGGTTAAAGATGTCCCTTGAAATGTGTAACATCAAGTGGAAGCATTTGTCCAACAGTAAATCTTGGTGTTTTTCCATGTATTGGTATTTTTTCTCATGTGTTCTGTTGTGTTTGAATTATTCCATTTGGTTTCCATCTTTGTCGTAAAACCACAGATGGACCT
>CAEFZX010004034.1:0-23478 GCA_903066825.1 Alfaro cultratus | reverse complement strand
ACCTCATTACAGATGTGATGTAAAATCAATTTTTTATTTAAATCATGTTTACATTATTTCCCCCCCCCCCCCCCAACTCTTATGAAAATTAGAGTTTCACTGCAAGTTTTGTTAATTTGCGCATTAATAAAACTGACAGCCAACTGACAGTTGGATAAAATATGCATTTAGGGATCCATGAGCCATTTAAACATTTTAGCTACTTTATCCTAAAACATTAATCGCATTTTGGTCAGCGTTTTAGTTTCGTCATCTTCAAACCGGAACTGCATGTGTGTTCGCCTGGTGATGCATTAAAATTTTCTCGGAAGTCTTAGTTGAGCGCCACGAAATTGCTAACTCCTGAAAGCTGTACAATGCCAATAACGTCCTATAAACCAACCAACAACTTTCTCGACATTATATGGGAGCAGCCATACTGAAATCGGAAGTTCTTGTATCGACTCTAAAGGTCGGTTTCAGCTTCATGGCGCATTCTAATTCCTTTCCCAACTGGTAACTCGGTAATCTAATTTACGAGCATGAGGAGAACGCACCAACTGAGTCCAGGAAGTGACTACTGTTTATGACCTACTGATTGACATCCATACGGACTTTATGGCGCATTTTATTCATCGTTAGACGGGTTTTAATTTGTGCTTCCGCTCCGTATCCTCGTCGATTTGAAACAGATTCTAGTTCCAGACACAGAGAGGCAGCAAATGTTGATAAAGAAGAGAAGCCATTGGTGCCTGATAGCTTCAGGTATGGTGTCATTAATCCTGTTCATGACGCTGCTGTACAGCGGCAGCAGCGGCGGCGGGCTGCGCCGGAGCAGCTCCAGCCTGAGACATGACTACCAGCTGATGGGGAGACCACTGTACAAACTGGACCTGGGCTGGCCCAACAACCCGGAGGTCTTCACCGGAGAGGTGTTCTGTGTGGCTGTCAACCAGTATGCGGCGGTGGTGTACGTAGCACAGAGAGGTACACACCTTGATTAATGTGACACTGTGTGCAAACTAAAGATTTATCAGCAGCAAATGTCACAAAGGTGATTATCGTGGGGCTAATCTACTAATCTGGAAATATATTGGCATATTTTTACCCCCAATAATGTTATTTAGCTGGTGACAAATATTAATGTTTTTATTTAGTTGATATCAATGTAAACATTGATGGAAACCTGAGATCAGATCAATCAGTTGAGTAAGCCAAAGTTAGCTAAACGGGGAAAGTGAACATTGCTCTGTTCCAGCTATTTGTTTATTTACCAGTGATTACAGCAAGAGTGAAAAGAAAACATATTTGCAGGGGTTGAAAACCTCACTGTTTATTTATCATATTGAGATGGTCTCACCAATTCTATCTAAAGCCTTCCAGGCTTTCAAACTCGGCAAACAACCTGCAGCGCAGATTGCTAGTTTTCAGGAATGTGCTTCTACAAGAGCCAGAAAACAGATTCCTCACAAGCCTGGGAAGGCAGATCAGCAAAACATCCAGGATCTTTCAAACTGGGAACAACAAGGAACATTCACAGACTGAGATGTTCAAAAAATTAGAATTTGTTGTCCTCTTTGACTGAAGTAATTTCAATGATTCTGTGTGATGCACCAAAAACAGCAATCGCCTCTTTTTGAAATGATCTTTATTGGTTCCTAGCTGCACCATTTTTAGACGTGTTTCTAGTTATCTGAGTCAATATTGACTTTTGCTTTTCTCTAGGTGCTAATGTCCCCAAGGTGCTGGTCTTCACCACAGAAGGAGAGTTTCTCATGTCATGGAACACAACCACTCTGGAGATGCCTCATGGGATGTTTTTAGCAGACGCATCCTCCAAAGATCCCACCATTTGGATTACTGATGTGGGGGACGGTCCGTATGGCCATTCCATCAAACAGTACTCCCCATCAGGAAAGCTTTTGCAGGTAAATGCTCCTTTTAGATTTTTCTTTAGTGCCAGAAACAGGACTTTAACACAGAGACATTCTCTATCGCTCAACATTATTTTATAATCTTTTCTTCCATGTGTCAGGTGCTTGGGACTCCAGGCAAAGCAGGTTCTGGGTTGGACCCTCTGCAGTTCGACCAGCCAGCTGAGATTTTTGTCCATGAATCTGGGGAAATGTATATTGTGGACGGTGATGGAGGCATGAACAACCGCCTCATCAAGCTCTCTAGAGACCAGAAAGTATTGTGGATGCATGCAGAGAAAGGACAAGGCCTGGCTCAGTTCTACATTCCTCACAGTGTGACAGTGGATGGTGCCCAGAGAGTGTGGGTGGCTGACAGGGGCAACAAAAGGATCCAGGTGTTTAACTCCATTACAGGGGACTGGCTGGGCACATGGGGCAGCTGCTTCACAGAGGATGCACCCTACTCTGTTCGCCTGACTCCAGACAAAACATATTTTGTTGTTGTACAGCTAAACACCAATCAGATTACACTGCTGGATGCACCGCCTGTTGGGTTAATTGGTCAGTGCAAAGTGGCAAGCGTCATCCAGCTGGCGGAAGATGTGAAGCCCCACCTGGTTGATCTGGATCTAAAGGCTGGAGCTTTGTACGTGGCAGAGATCGGAGCTCAACAGGCTCAGAAGTTCACTCCCTTCAGTCTGGGTGGAAGTTTGCTTTGAATGCATGCTGGGTTAAAACTGAAATATTGAATTGGAAGAGCTCAGATGTAACTGAGATTCCAGTTTTAAAATGTGCCAGGATGTCAGTAAGATTTCTAATTATGTTTTAGAAAGTAAAAAAAATAAATAAATAAATAAAATCCTCTCATGCTTAATATTAGATATCCTATATATCGTCTGGTAAATTTTTCTCTAAGAAATTTCGTTGTGAACTGAAAGTTTACCAATTGTTTGAATGGCCTTTATTGTTTCTGCTGTTTAGTGCTGTTATGTCCCTGCCAGTTTGCACTGCTTGAATACATCAAAATCCATATGAAGAGATATTTTCATCCTGCTGTTGACACTTGAAGCTGTTTGTACCTCATGCTGACTCAGTTTGTACCTAACAAGATTTAACCTGACACATTTATTCTCAGTGACATGACCCATGTCTCAACTTTATAATGGGAATTGTTTTGCACTTTTTTTCTATCAGTCAGTGTTGTTTCTGATGGAATGCTTGTAATTTACATGTGAAAGTTATCATACCGTAAGTAAGCTTGTAAGTGGTGAAAGTGAAAAGAATTGTTGATATTTCTCTGTGGTCCAAGGCTGAACCAACTGTCTAAAAGAATAATATGGGTTTGGATTTCAGGCCCTGGTTTACAGTTGTTCTGTTGGCATTAGGGTGTAAAGACATGATGCTCTTTTTTAAAATTATTTTATGTGCTTCTCAATTTTTTTTAATTCTTTTGTTTGTGATTAAAATCAGGGATATTAATTATCAATACATTGTAAAAGTATAATTGTTCTGTTCTTTTGGTTTTAGCATTTAGAAATTAGTTTCTATGAAATTATTGTGAATTATAGTTCCCTTTGCTGTGGTCGAAAAATGTCACATGACTCCTAACTTCTTGAAAATGCAGAGAAGTGAAGATGGTTGAAGCTAACCATCTGTAGCTGGCGTTAGCTATTTAAACATCTCAGTCTGTTAATGTTTGCTAACATGGTAAAGTATACCATTTTATTAACATCTTTAGTTTTCATTTTAAACGGCTTGTCAGTTAAAACAATGTAGATCAGGCTAAATGTATCCACATTTTCAAGAAAATGAATCTTTTTACTACAGACAAGGGATCTATTACTAATGTTTTATAGAACCTCACTTAAATATTGAGGTTGAAACCTGTGTCTTATTCAGATGTTTTGTTAAGATGACTTTTTTTCTATTGCCATTGTTATCATAAAGCCTGCAATTTCCTTCAATGTTGAGGGTTTTTATTTTAAGGACATAGATAAATTAATGTCAATGTCAAAATCATTACATATCATATCACTATGTAATAAACAAAATTAAGGCAGAATGTGAAAGCAGTGTATGAGAACTCAAGTCTACATGATTTAATCCCTTTTTCAGTGTCTTACATTGCTGCTAAAGAATTCAAACTACTTTATATTGTTGCTTCAGTTCGTTGACTGTTCCTCTTAGCAACCCATCAAAACAAGCCATTCACCTGATTGTGCTGCCATCACTTTAACTTCCACCTTTGGGAATTTTGACAGCGGTCATAAACATTTTCTAAGTATTCTTACTTCAATAGCTTGAAATAGCATACAACCCTTCTTAGATTGATGGAGAGCAACAGTTGCTGAAAGAAGGTAATTTTTTATCTTTTGTGTGGTCCAGACTTGTTTGCACCAGACCATCAAACTGATAAAAGTTTGATGGTCTCTGATGTTGATAAGTTAATCAATACATTTGATTAGCCTGGCTGCTACTTCTTATTTTAATTATTGTGGAAGCGTTAAGAAATGTAGTAGAAATGTAGTTTCTCCTGCAGTCCGGCTTTGCTATTGTAAAAAAAGAATTTTCTAAGGTTTTTCTCACAATTTTGATTAGTTAAAACTAAACGAGTACACACACACACACACACACACACACGCATACACACACGTACACCTGTCAATCAATCGCGTGGGTCTGACCAATCAGCGATAGCAATATGTTTGCTATCGCTGAGTAAACTCCCCTCACCTAAAAGAACTCGACCTCCAACAGAATGTTTGGGATTGCCAGCAGCTGTCAGAGAGGTTCGGTGGAAAATAATTGGAAAAAATGGTTAAACATCAGCAGAGAACATACACTTAAGACATGCTTTACCAGAACATTTAGAGAGTGGATAAAGGAAGTATTTTTAAGTAATGAAGTATTAAATATGTAAGTATTAATTAAGTACTAAGTGTTAATAATGTACTAAGTATGCATGAAGTAATAAGTACTAAGTATGTATTATGTAGGTAAGCAGTATGTACGTAAGAATTAAATATGTTTTAAGTACAGTATGTATGTAGTAAGTAGTATTAATTAAGTATTAAGTAAACAGCAATAATAAATTTGATACAAAAGCATTAAGTAAGTATTATCTGAGGCCTGCAGTGCAGCCCAGCCAGTGGCACTGCTTTCCCTGCAGGAATAAGCAAGGTGGGTGTGGTCAAGGGGGGACCAGGTTTTGGACTCTCTGAGTAGAACTGGACCCCTAAGGTGAGTAAAAAAATCAGGTTTTGATCCTGGTTAGTCCATATAAACGAGAACACACACACACACACACACACACACACACACACACACACACACACACACACACACACACACACACACACACACACACCCACACACACATCTTGAACTTTAATCTGAGGACTTTGTATTGACTTTATTTCATTTACCATTTACCAGACACTTATTCCTAACCATTTACCAGTAACTTTCCAACCTTAAACAAAATCTAATTTACACCAGAGGGCACTGTGGTACCACGTTCAGGGTGAGCAGTGGAGTGACCGCTCTTTTTTTCTTGAAGATCCTGGACTTTTTAAATATAAATTTAAAACATTTTCCTTCAAACGACTTGTAATAGTAGAGCTGTAATGCTCTGACACTCGCACACATTTTTTGCCACTCTTTATGTTGTCACATGTTTTCAATTTTTTAAATGATTTTTTATGTTGTTGTTTTCTTCTTCGTGTGTTTGATTATTTCTGTTTTAATTTTGCTGACTTTGTTCATCTTTCGGATGTTGCAAAGCTCTAAGACTGATGGATTTATATTATCCTAATTTTCAGAGAAACTGGATTTCGGGGTTTTAATTGGCTCCAAGTCAAAACAATCAAAGTTAACAGAAATAAACAAACCAAACATGTCAAGGTGCCACTGTGTATGTAAAGAATCTATCACTTGAACTTAATTAATAAAATACATTAACATTTCATTGATATAATAGGATTAGTCACATTATAATGACCATTACAGTCCTGTAATTCTCCATACAGTCGACTAATGTTGCATTGCTTCCACAAGGTGGCGCTGAGCTCATAAATGAGTAATTTCTCCCCTCCTGTGAACAGTACACTACCTTTTTCATTTAAAATATTCAAAAGGTGACTTTATTGTCAATATGTGATAAAAAAAAAATAAACATAGTTGAAAACATATTTTATATTAAAGCCAAACTCATATTTAGCTGAACTGAGATCATATTTAAGTGGAATTTTTAAAATTGTTTCCTTTAAAATCTGGGTGGATATATATTACATGTAAGCTTCGCCCATTCACGCCCTAAAGTAGGTAACACAATTATTTACACCCTGTCCTATTATTCAGAAACAGACTAACACTGTAAAACAGCCACACTCACAATTAAATAATATTCTGCCCACCTTCAATCAAAGGGTTAGGATTAGTTAATTAAAAGCAAAGCAAATTTTCCTTCATTTTCTAAAATATTTTAAATATGCATTTTTACACTATTTTGTCTGTTTTACAAGCCTGTTAAAACAACCTGAATGTACCATCTTCAGATGGAGTGTAAATCACTTAATCGTTTTTTTGATCTTACAGTTTAAACAATAAAACTATTATTTAGTTCTAACATAATTTATTGCTGATTAGTAGAATATTTGTTAATGAAATTGCAGAATGTCTGTTTATAATGCCAGGACACTTGTTAAATAAAGAAATACGTTCATCTTGACAGGGTGTGGAACAGGAAGGGCCTGTAGTCGGAGGCTAAACTTATATTATCAGAATTATTGTAAGTCTTCATGCAGTACAGTAAAGCAGAACATTTAATAACTTCAGTCTAAGGAAATTATTGTTTTCATAACAACTTTATTTTCCACACTATAGATATATTTTATTTATGTTACTACATGGGGAGTTCACCACCAATTTCAGATTTTTCCAATTTTATTGCAGTGCACACTGAATATTTGAGGAAAAATTCTACCTTTAATTAGTGTGCATTGAAGTGGAAGAAATTGAAGGGAATTACTTAGCACCAAGCTTAGTAACTTGTATCCTTAAGATAACTTAATAAAAAACTTTAAAATGAATGTAGCACTCACCTATTTGCTCTACCTTTCTTCTCACTGCAGGAACACAGGAGGGTTAGTGCTTATCTCAGTGGTGAGTGGATGAGAGACGGTACATACTCAGTAAGTAGTTCATTACAGGGCAACACACACACACATACACACACAAACAAACAACCATGCATGCTCACATTAAGAGATTTTTAAAGAGGTCAGTTAACACAACATGAATGTTTTTGGGCTGAGGATGGAAACCAAAGTAATCAAACCCAGAAACATTTTGTTGCAAATAAAAGGCCTGCAATAGAAGCATTTAGTTTTGTTTTTTCATTTTCAAAATTGAAACACATTTTTAAATAACTCGAGTCTAAGTTAAAAATCTGTTTTGACTTCATATCAAGCAAACAGTTGAGAAGAAAATTAACTGAAAACATTTTTAGAAGAAATTTAAAACAGTTAAAAAAATAAAAGGCATCTCACATAAAGACACTGATACAACACAATGAGCAGAAACAGCCTTCTATTGATTCAGAGGGTGATTTGTTTTTCAGTAAGACCTTTAATCAGTTTTCTTAGCTTGTTTTGGGGTCAGCCTAAAATTTGGTTGAAGTGGAATTAGTTTGCAGTTAAAACAAAATTTTAAAGCCCTATTAATGACCAGTCTGCTATGTTGCATTTAACAAATTCTTTCATAAAGAAAAGCTTTTGGCTGGGAATAAAATTTCTTGTGTGTGTGTGTGTGTGTGTGTGTGTGTGTGTGTGTGTGTGTGTGTGTGTGTGTGTGTGTGTGTGTGTGTGTGTGTGAGTGAGGAAAGCCTGTGGGAGTTATTGTAGGCTTCCCCCTTACAGCAGAAGTCTAAAGACCTGCCCACACACTCGGGATCCCGCCTTTCTTCCTACCAGGACTTCCAGCTGGAGTCTCTCAGCAAAACAGCCAGCAAGGCAGAAACCATAGATGAAAAGGACAACAAACTGGCGGCAGAAGAACAAAGACTGCAGAGAGTGAGGGCAATGAAAAAAAGAAGGAACGCGTGTGATAGGGAAAGTGTGAAGAGGATAAGGATGCAGAAAGTGTGTCGGTGTGACCAGTGTGGAGCGGAGAATAGGAGCACTCCTACACTCACATTCCTCTGTATTATAGAGAAGTCAACAAGAATGACAGCAGAGACCCAGACATCCTTGACAGCTGCAAAGTGAGCAAGAAAGACACAGATTCCTGCCAGAGGAGGATCTGTGTGGGAAGTGATGCTTCTGCGGGAAACTGGAGCTCACTGCTCTCCGCTCGCTAGGTCTGGATTTGTTCTGAGGCCCTTCATACGAAACATACAATGGAAAAGGTTATGTAACAACACTTTCAGTTTACCCTAATATTTTCTCAATAAATGAAGAGAAGGAATGAAAACTCACATTTTTAAATGGATCTTCATAAACTCTTTTGAGCTCATATACTGGGGCATATGCAGCGTTACTGGTTCTCCTGTAAAGAACACAAGAGAACCAAAGAGTCAAATTTATTACCGGATAAATATGGAGACAAAGATTGGTGAAAAGGGGAGAAAGACTTTTTACATCTGACTAAGTTAGTCAGATGTACCACCACCAAATGAAGGTGGTGGTACAGGAGAATGTCTTACAAACAATAGACTGATGATTTACACAGGGCTGTAGAGGCCTCTCAGCTCTGAAACACAAACCAGAGACCAGTGAGGAGTGTATGTAGAGAGGAACAACGTTCACACTCATTATCAATGATGTGAACTGATGGCTGGTAGAGCTCTGTCCCCTTAGTCCCCCATAATGTTCCTCACTGTAGAGCCCAGGGTAGTTCTGGTACTCGGTATTAGGTCCATGAGTTTCAATTTGAACCTTGTTGGCCTAATTCCACTAATTTTGTTCACAGCATATTTGTTCAAAACCAATAATTACAACAGGTAAGCATTGAAAAGTACTCCCATTGACAACATAAACTCATTGCTGTTTCCATTTTCCCCCCAATAATGCCAGTCTCCACTATGTCAATATTTGTATTCCTTAAGTAAAAAATGCATTTTTCTTGCAGACATAAATATTTTATTATTAATAACTGGTGATATTATCTAATAAAATAAAAATGGTTGCAAATACAACTGAATTAGAGATTGGCATAATCTGAAGAAAAATAATTTCTATGTCACTGTCCAACACTAAATCATGTAGAAACTTTTAATTTTAGTTCAGTAAGAATTACCAACATTTTCACATTTATGAAATGACAGGATATTATTAGTAGGGCTTTCTTCATATTCTCACATTTTTATATTTCCTCAGTATTTGATAGAATTGTCTTTCAAATCATATGACTTAGACCACACTTTTTCGGCTTTCTTCCACAAACGTCTCATAATAGTTAAGTGGAATTTTGACACATTCCTCCTGACAGCTGCTTAAAAGCTCCCATGAAATGCATTTAAATAGCAAATTAAGTATGGTTGCAAGAGTATTATAATAAATCAATCAAATCATCATAGCTGATTTTAATATCTTTGGGGTGCTTGACAATTTGCCCCGGCTACAGAGAATGTGGTAAAACTTTAGATTGCTATTGTGATGCAGCTGATGATGCTGACAATGAAAGTCAATGAGAAGCTTAGATCAAATTGTCCATCTTGAATGACAGAGCAGAGGATTTTACAGATGGTATGTTTGCTCCATCTTTTGTTATGTGTATTTGATTAGTCTTGGCTTTGAGTGTGGAACCTCTGGATGACGATGCGAAGAAAGATTCTTCATAAAATCAAGAAATTTATGGACAACCCTGACAATCCTCTTCATGAGATTGTACTGGGAAAACAGAGTGTCTTCAGTCAGAGGGTTCTTCAGATTCACTGAAGTACAGACCACTACAGATCTTTCCTGCCAATAGCCATCACTGTCTACAATAACTATTTGAGAAATTTAAATTAATATGAGTTACAACAACATTTAATTTCTCTTTGAGATCATAAAGTATTTTTGAATTTGAATTGAATTTTGAATATTGTTATGCTCTGCTTACTTTTTCTGTTCATCATTTGTTCTTTATTGATAATCAGTTGCTGTGGTTTATAGATGCATATTTTACTCTGGCTAACATTATTAGCCAGAGTAAAATATGCTAAAGCTGCGCAGGATCTTTTTTAAAATGATTAATAACATTCAAGGTCCTGTTGCCTTTTCTAAGCTTTTACCTGATTGTAGGTTAAATCCAGGGGGTTTGCTTGGTGTTCTGGTTCTATCAGGGTTAATATCATGTTGTGATTATTTCATCCTGAACCAGTGTGCTTTAGTTCTCTTAAGCAGGAAGGTTTCTGCTCCTTTGTGTTGTTAGCTGATTCTCAAAAGTTCAGTTTTGGTACTTTTAGCCAATTTAGCCCATCATGTTATTTTGCATGAAGAATGTTGTGCCATTGTGGGACTGTAGTTCTTTTCCTTCTGTTCATTTGAATCCATATTCTGGACCATGAAGGGAAATTTACTGACACATCAGCATCACCAAGTTTTTTTTGGTTTTGTCTCTGAGTGGCCTCTCAGCCCATGTTGGGACAGGACTTGTTTCACTTAACTCTACTACCAGATTCAGCAGCATCTTCACATGATTCCACACTAATAAACGTTCATCTCTGGGACTCTGAATACATCTCCTTCCTGAACAGTATGATGGCTGGACATTGCCATGCCGTGTATTGATATATAAATGTTTGACCTTCATTCACACATCTGGAAATGGGACCAGCTCTCTTCCCGATGTCTTGGATCACTTAATAGTGAGTGTAAATGTGATCTATGAGTATTGAGCTGTTATCTTTTTCATACGTATGGCTGAAGTAGATTTCCAAAAATGTAATTAGTCATCAAAATGAAAACAACAGAACACAGAGTGGATGTGTGTGACTGATGGTCTAGAATCTCTACACATCATTTTATAGAGGTGTAATTAGAATTCAGTTCTTTCCTGTCGTTGGTATTGCCTCAACAAAACCAACAGCCAGAGGTAGCACTGCTGTGTCGTCGCTCCTGTCTTGTCCTGTCAGAGAAACAAAGACATCAGAAGATGGATAATGCAGATCCTGTGAGTCAGCAGACAGATGAAATCTTCCTACATTTGTAATTATGGATAGTTTTTTTTTGGGCAACACAAGCTGCGTAGAAATGAAGTCGTTCCTGAACCTCAACAAATATGGACATTATTTTGGAAGCGTTCACAGAATTCTGCTAAGTATCACAATAGCAACACTGACTGTCCCCATGGTGATGGACCGCTTCCAGTCGGTGAGCAGGGGTTCCGCACGGACGATTGAGGACCAGGGTGGGGGGTGAGGTGGATGAGGGGTCAGAAGTGATATCTCATGTCTCATTCTGCCCACCACAAGATGCTGCCCTGGGCGGTTGCCCACGTCGCCCATATCAGAAACCGCCAGACTTAAACCTTTTCTTGCTTAGAGTTAGACTGGCCTCAGGTTATCCTCAGCTATTTCTGTAGTTTTGCTGCCATAGGATTAGGCTACTGAAAGACATGATGACCTGTTTTCTTCACTTTGCTACTTTCTCATACTACTATCCAGTTATCCAATATCAACAGTCTGATTTTATGGGGGAAGAAGATCCGCTCCCCAATAGATTCTCCTCCACTACACTGAATAGTGCTTGTTAAACTTAGGAAAAGTGAATGTGTTTCTGTGTGACAAAAATAAGACCCAGAAAACAGTCACTGATCACCGGTGGTTCAGACTAGGTGGCCCCTGTTGCTTAACAACAGCCCTGGACTTTCTCCTGGACAGGCCTCTGCCCTGATGGGTGATGGGATGCAGTTGGTTGGTTTTCAGAAACCTTTTTATCAAATGTTGTAATAAACTGATCTTCACTGCATTTAGAACCAGGACTGTGTTGGATGATTTGTATTTAATGTTAAATCTATTTGTTTGGATTTAATCATTTATATATCTATGTATATAATTTGGATCTGTTTGTCTTGAAATGTCCCTGAAGATAAAATTTTATGTGAATCGTCACTATTTAATGAACTGGACTGAGAATGAACTGTGAGGGAGTAGAGCAGAGACTGCAAACATTATAGTGATCTCATTGAAACGCTTTTTACACAGATATCAGTCAGGCTCTATCTACCTGCCTCCCAACCAAGTTAACCGTGTTACAGGTAAAATAAACACTAGGATTTTTTCAATGTTTGTCTCAATGACCAACCTAGCTACTAACTCACACCAATCAGTTCTTCTACATTCAAACTCTGCAGCAACTCCTTCATTCTCAGGCGCTAGACCAATGTATGTGTGAACAACCGAATGACAAAAAACACATCAGAAGTTCAAACTGGGAAAATCTAACTAGGACAATTGAATATTATCATTATTAAATTAATCAAATGTGCTTCAACAAAAATATTACTTTATGAATTTAGGCTATCATTTATTTATTTATTTATTTATTTAACATTATATGCTCTAACAGATTTAATTGTTTTTCAGTTGAATTGACTATCTGTCATATTAAACCTGCTTATGGTCTCTACTACAAAAACTTCACAGTTTAGACTTTTCACAACCACAGCAAAATGTTTTTAAAAGATGGACATCCAAAATTCATGGTTTAGCAGTAAGTGTCAACAATCAGGAGTAGATGGACAGATTGCTCTTCTGACAGGGTGGAAGGAGCAGCAGGAAGTACCAGAGTGTGTGAAGCTGCAAGCTGGGAAGAGGCTGGCTGGAGTAACACTGACTGTCACTTTGGAGATGGATGGATTTCAGTCAGAGCTGCAGTGTTTCTGGGAATACTAGATATGCACTGTAGATGAACTACATCAGTTCAGTTTAGGAACATGGCATGTTCATAATTAATGTTAGATGCTCAATGCTCAAACATCAACTTGGCCACTTGCAAAATTCAAAATAATAGACTGCAGCTGCATCTGCTCAAGGAAAAATTATTTGTATAGAATATTCCAGCCTGAATACTTTCTGCTGAAAGTCAGTATTTACAGTTGCAGTCTGGAAATTGTATGTCTCATCAAGTATGTCTCTATCTTTAGTAATCTATTGATTACTGCAACAGTGTCTTCACAGGTCTGCCTAAAACTTCAGACAGCTGCAGCTGATCCAGAACGCTGCTGCTGACGTTCTGACTAGAACATCAGCAGGAAGAAGGAGGACACCACCCAGTTCTACACCACCCAGTTCTACACCACCCAGTTCTACACCACCCAGTTCTACACCACCCAGTTCTACCCCACCCAGTTCTACACCACACAGTTCTACACCACCCAGTTCTACCCCACCCAGTTCTACACCACACAGTTCTACATCACCCAGTTCTAAAGTCCTTCCACTGAGAGAATAGACTTTTAAAATACTGTTGTTAGTTTATAAATCACTGAATTCAGGTCCTGTGCTCCACAAATCTGGAACAAACTTCCAGAAAACTGCACAACTGCTGGAACACTGAGTTTGTTTAAATCAAGGCTGAACAATGATTAATTCTAGTCTGGATAACAATCTCTAATTAATTCTCTTCATGTTGTCACTGCGAAGTTTTTTTTTTTTTTTGTGTGTTTTGCTTTTATTATGTAAAGCACTTGGAATTATTATTAAAAATATTATTGATTTATTACTGTTTAATAACCACTAAGCCCTGGAAAAGGCTACCTGACAGCAGTTGGAATCCTGTAAATGTCCTAAACCCATTTAACGACCCCTTGAAGGATCCATCCATCCATCCATCCATCCATCCATCCATCCATCCATCCATCCATCCATCCATCCATCCATCCATCCATCCAGACCTGGACATCATCTAAACTATAAGCAGTGAGATTTGAACTGTCTAAGTTTGTTAGTTGCTGATTATTAACATACATATTTCTGTATATGACACAGACAGAACATGTAAAACTCATTTTTGTCATGTTATGATCCAGTGAGAACAAAATGAAGGTAAGAACTTACTTTAATTAAACTTGCTCTTCAAACAAGTGCAACATTTTTTTCAGATGTCTGTTTATTACTCTAGTTTCCAGACTTTTCTCTGCTGTTTTATTCACTCCCAGCACCCAGTGGGTTATTCAAAGCTTGTTGATTTTTACCCTTGAGTGACAAATGTTCTCCAGTGTTTAATTGAAAACAGCGAGAAGCAGTGTGTATGTGGGATCTCATGTATTTCTGTGATTCAAGCTATAACTACATTTTCATATAAAATAATTCACACTGATGGCTGCTATATTTTGGAGCTTTTCAAACTGAAGTGAAATACAATAAATGAACAAATGTGTAAAGTTCGCCTCCATCGCTGCCTGAAGGGGAGCTCTGCATCAGCTCCTGTGTGTGGTTGAACATTAACAGGCTTTCCATCAACAAGCTGCCACTGTGAATAGGGCTCAGTGTAGCTGCAGCTCTCTGCTGCATCCTGAATCCCTGCTGAGACAGACAGGAGGCTGTTGGAGTCCCATCAACACTGAGCTGTTCAACAGGATCCTCAGTCTTTGTTTGTCTGGACGGGACAAGACAGGGATGATGGCATGTCAGCCCTAACGGCTTGGTCTGTAAATTTCTCCTGCTGCAGGAACTCAGTCAGCAGACGACAGAGTGGGAGAAAGGAGAGCGGTGATGGCGAGCTGTCAGCCTCCTCTGTTCAACCAGTGGAGAGCCTCCGAGTTTCTGCATGCTCAGGTCATTTACAGCATGCAGGCTGCTCTCCACCATGATGTTGGAAGAGCAAAGAAAACAGTTCAGGCTTTGTTAACGAGACAAGTTTTTTTCACTCCTGATGTAGAATTGCAATACAATTAAATTTCCTCTGATCCAACAACTTTAGCTCGTTATTTTGAAAATATTTACATTTCCCACATGTATTCATGCATATTAGTGCAGGTCATGAAGAAACGTGTGAAAATGTTTCCTTTTTTGTTCTTATATAACTGGTACATAAAGAAAACGGGACTTGAAATATCAGATCTTTAAAATTAATGAAAGAAGACGTCATCCTGAGCTAATCTAGGAAAATCCATTCTAAAAACTTTTAAAAGAAACTTCTGAAAATCACAATCTGCAGTTTTCAAAGCAGATCCCTTTTCCCAAACATTAGGAAGTGTGACATTTCTTTGTTGTTTGTCCAATAATTGGAGTTTTAGCTGCTCTGATGAGGAACAACTCATAGTTTCTGAGACACAAAATTCAAATTAAAAATACTATATGATCTCAAAGAGAAATTAAATATTGTAACTCATATTAATTCAAATTCTTCATAGAGTTATTGTACATTGTTCATCCTCTGACACTCTGTAAAATGAGTTAAGAGAAAATCATTTCTCATTAATTGGGCCTCAATCAAATAATCCTGGAAAACCTCTGAACAAAACTCAGTGGGTAGAATTTAAAGTTTTTTTTTTTGTTTTTTTTTTTTTACAAAAGTTCCCAGAGCTCTGTTTTCTTCAGACATTTTCCTTGCTTTGACAACCTTGAAGTTAGTGAAGCTGAACAACATTTAGACAGAAATCCCATTTCAGCCTCATCACTCGCCCCACAGCCCCTACACCTGAAGGGGAAAGAGCTGGGGGAAGCGGTGAGGCATTTGGGTGGGGGGCGAATATGGAGAACACATAGAGCCATACTTTGACCAGGAGCAGTTCTTGCAAATTTGCCACAGCACGTCTGTTTGAAGGCAGACATATAAACGTAAGAGTGCAAGAAAACAACAAGCACATATAAAGAATGTCTGTCTGATTCAGACAAGAAGGATATTAAAATTATTCAAGGGCAGTTAAAGCTCTGAGATGAAGTCACAACGTATTGACTGCTGATAAATTATGACCTGCAGTGTATTGACCCAGCAGGACATTTACCGACACTAATCAGACAAGCAGGTACATCTCAGCCCTGACTATGAATAAATTAGAACAAAGAAACACGGATCTTATTTCTGTTACCATTATTAACAGCTGATATTTTAGTTTTCTCTGAAAGAAAGTCTGAAGCACAGAACAAAAATCTCTCTTGATGTGACCCATCCTGAAATAAATTCTTGTCCATGTTTAACAGTTAAAATGGAGATGGGACATCCCAGGTCACACAGATACACATCCAGTCTAAAGATGTTTTTATTCATAAACATGTCATGTTCTTAAACCTCTGGATCTCAGTTTCTATGATAGTCATCTTGAAAAAGGAAATAAGATAATGCAATGTTTTGCCTTGAGATACTCCAGATGGTACTTGCTCTGATGTTAATGTTTGGAAGCCATCGCTAAAACTACAGACAGACCATAGATCTAAAACAGTGCAGAAAATCTACTGCATGGTTCATAACTCCTTCTGTTACAGACTGGTCAGGATGAAACTCATCCTGAGAAATTGAGCTGATGAATCCCAGACTGAAGGGAGTTGAGAATCGAGTGGAACTGCGTAGGAAAGGTAATGACCAGGTTGCTGCACTTGTCAAAAAAGATGTTTGGTTTTTTTTCACCCCTCCACCTCTCTCACATCCATTTATGGTGAATATAAAGACATTTCAGAGTAAAGAAATGTCTTTCTTTACTCTGTTCTTGGTTGCTGCTGGTGACTCATTTAAATACACACTTACATTCTTGAGGTGATTTGCATTGATCATTTTTAGTTGAATTTGAGTGTGTGAAGGGCAGAACAGGAGGTGGGACTTTGTACACAAACCTTTAGATTCATCTGTGGGAAAGTTGCTTTCTGGGCAAGTTTTATATTTGTGGATTTTTCTTGGGATGAACCACTTTCGACTTTTGGACATACTTATGTTCTTCTAGTATAAATCCTACACAATGTTTTAGAAATGAGACTCCAGATCCTGCAGCAGCAGATCATCCTCACATCGCCAGGCCGCACATCCATGCTGCACAGTTAGGGCCCGGTTCTTTTCCTACCCGGCTGTGTTTAGCTTATTCCAAACATGTTCTCTGTTCTGTTATTTAAATCATTCATTTTTGGACTCAATACTAGTTGGTTTTTTTTGTCTCTGTCCTAAACAAAAATTTCAAAATTTTTCATTTCACAGAAAAATTTATAATCTTTTTTAAGTTGGATTTTTCAGTATTGATAAAATTAATGTGACAGTTTAATGTGTTCATTATGTTTTTATGTTATAAAAACATAATTGCTGTCATACATACGCTATCCCTATTTACACACGACTGTGTTTGTATGCAGCATAAAGTTTGCAGTTTGCTAGAAAAGAGGAAGAGATTGAATAACAACAAAACTAATAAGGGAAATGGTTCCAGGAGCTTCTGTACATTCCTTTATTCTGAAGAGAGGCAGCGGTTTTGCTATGTTTGGCTCTCATCAGCCTAAGATCAGATCATCTGCACTATTCAATATAAGAGTAAATACATCAGGATCAGCTCCAAGGCCCCTCTGCAGAAGTCGCACAACACACACAAAGACAATCAGCAGAGACAGAGAGATTCTTGATGATTTTCTAATAGAGTTTATTCCTCTCTCCTGTCATTAGTCAAATGATGACAAATCCATTTGATCTCCGCTGTGTGATGTTATATGAACTTCACTGGGGAAACTCTCTCCTCTCCTACCCAAATGAGTCTGAAACCTGAGCCCTCACATTCCCCCTTTTCCTTAATTGAAGCATTGAGAAGCAAATTAAACAATGGCTCGGTGTAATTAAATCTCAGCAATACCCTGTTGTGGTAGTTTAGGACTATAATGATATTTTTACCACACTCCTGTCTCCTGTTCCCCAACAATTAAAACCTGCTAAAGATTGTAAAGACAGCTGGATCAGATTCTACTTTGTGCCAGTTTGTGGTTTTCAATCTGTCCTCCAGTGGCACTAAGATCCAATAAATGGGATAATTGTCATTCCTAAATGACAAGTTGCAGGTGCAGGGTGATTTTTTAAATTATTTTTATTTTGGTGTTCAGACTACGATTTGCACAACATAAGAAAAAAAGTTGCTTAATTGTCTCAGATGAATCTGATTTTGATGAGAGCCAACTTTAAGAAGCAGCAGCTGTTGATCAGCCAGT
The DNA here is from genome assembly GCA_903066825.1 of Alfaro cultratus. NCBI lineage: Eukaryota > Metazoa > Chordata > Actinopteri > Cyprinodontiformes > Poeciliidae > Alfaro > Alfaro cultratus. The sequence goes on along the minus strand of CAEFZX010004034.1, from coordinate 5,481 downwards.
ATTGAACATCCTCACTTTAAAATGACCTCCCAGTCAGAAGCCAGTAGTAAAGAAATCCTTTTGAAATGATTTACTGCTAGATCCTCTGTCTTATTCATGGTGGCCACTGCAGCTTCATATTCTGAGTTCATATTCCATGATTTTTGCCCTGAGAAAGAGTCAGTAGAGAGCATCACTGTGGAGGGGAATGTCGAGGTCAAGGAATCCCTCAACAGTTCAGTTAATGTAAGACCTTGACTGCAGTTGTTGCTGCTAAGGTTGGCCCAACTACTTATTAGGTTTATGGGACATCACTTTTTCAAACAGGATCTGTTGGTTTGGATTTTTTCCCCTTAATAATGAGCACCTTCATTTAAAACCTGCATTTTGTGTTTTCTTGTATTATCTTTTACTAATATTTAGCAGAGCATGGTGTGAAGGTTTTGGACTGTAAAGGGTTAACACTTAATGTTCAGGACACCAAGACAAACTGGTTTGCATGTGACAGTAGGGACTGACTAGCAAGGTATCCCACAATGCATTGGGCCACCAGCAGTAGCAACTAATTAAACCCTTTTTTTATTTGCAAAAACAAAATAGTTTTAAGATATTTAAGGTGAAAACATAGACTCCAAAGCCTCATCTATGCAGTCACTTCATCAAGAATGATCCACTTTCAGCACTTATCTAGTTTTTACATTTTAATAGATGAAACTACACCATGAGGGAGTTTTATGCTCATTTTCATAACCTCTTTCTGCCTGAGGGAAAGTTGGATGATAACTTGTTTTAGTGAAAAACGTGAACAAGCTTTTGTAAGATATTTCTAGGTGTGACATCATTGTTATTAAACTTGCCTTTTTAAAATATAAATTGGAGGATTTAATTAGATTTAGATTTGTATAATTAGTCCAACGAAACAAACAGTATTAATGTTTCAATCACTCAGTTACCTCAACTGGTTCCACTAAACTGTTTTTTAACTTCAGAATATTAAGTTCAGTTAATGAAATCCAAGAACATTATTACAACTCAATAAACTGAACTAAACTGGCATAATAAATTCTATTAGCACCGTGTAAATTTAAAATCACAGCAATAAGTTAAACATAAGTCCAAAGTGTTGGATTCCCTCCTGCCCTGCATGTTTTAGGTGTTCACCTTCTGCCACACACCTGGATGAATCTGTGGGTGATTAACAGGCTTCTGCTGTAGTTGATGGATGAAGAAGAGGCCATGCAATCATTTGGATCAGCTGTTCTGGAATAGAGGCAGATCTAAAACATACAGAGCAGGGGCCCTGAGGACTGGAACTGAGAAAAACTGGACTGAACTGAATTTATTTGTCTTTGCTTAAATGATTATGTTGAAAGTAAATGTTTAGATTTAATTAACTAGATGTAGTGGAACCAATTGACATAACTTGGTTGAGTAAATTCAACAGTTCATTTCTTAGAGTGTATGCAAAGCCCAGGCATTGAACGGATCCATTTTGGTGGCCTTGGGATCACGGCTCTACTTTTTACAGATGATGTGGGTCAACAGCAGGGGTGTCAAACTCCAGTCCTCAAGGTGTCCTGCAGTTTTTAGATGTGCCACAGGTACAAAACACTGGATGAAATGGCTTAATTACCTCCTCCTTGTGTAGATCAGATCTCCAGAGCCTTGCTAATGACCTAATCATTCTATTCAGGTGGTGCAGCAGAGGCACATCTAAAGGCTGCAGGGCAGTGGCCCCCCAGGACTGGAGATTGACACCTGTTGTCTACTGGCTTCATCAGGTTGTGATCTACAACTTTCAATGGAACGGCGCGGCTGAGTGTGAAGCAGTCAGGATGAAGATCCAAGTTTGCATGGACTTTGTCAGGAAAAGGGTAGTGTGCCTTCTCTGGGTCGGGGCTCAACCATGGTGAACAGATTTACTGGTAAATCTACGTTTCCTCTCTAATCTATGATCACAAGAAGGAGATCACTGATGCAGGTGACCAAAATTAGTTTTTTCCTCAAGGTGTCGGGGCTCGCCCTTAGAAATAGGTGAGAGGCCTGGTCATCTGGGAGGAACTCAGAGTAGAGCCGCTGCTTCTCCTTGGGACTTCTTCCAAGAGCAACTCTGAGATTCAGTAGTTCTCAATCAGTTATACCTTTGTGTTATGTTATAGGCATGTGTTCTGACTCTCCACACTTGAAAACTTTAACCTGTTTATTTATGGATAAAGTTGTGTACATACACTGTATAAAGAGATACATTGCCTGACATTAAATCAAGCAAAAGTTTTCCTGTTTTATGTCAGTCAGGATTATCAACATTTCTATTTGCTACGTGCTAAAATAATCTGAAAAGAATCTTTAAAATTTTTTGTTACTTTCTTTTCTCAAATTTACATACATTAAAATTACTACAATCATTCTGGGATGTCTAGATGATGGTTTGGAAAACTTTTAATTGCCAACATCTGAATTGGAGGCCCTCCTCTGGGTTTGCTCAAACTGTTGCACTGCTTCTTTTTGTGAAAAATCCCCCCAAAATCAGACAAAATATCAGGATAACTGTGGTGGTGTATTTTTCTGATCCAGCAATGAAAGCTAGTATTGGCAGCATTTCCAGTCATCAGACCATTCAGGGAAGAAACAGTTTGGGTGTCCGAGGCATGAATGGGTTCTGAACTGAATGTGTGAATCAATCCTAGAACAAAAGCCAGAGACCTTACGCAGACGGTGCTGAAGCTGGAGACAGAGAATCGTTATCCACAGTGGAAAAGGTCACTCAGTGAGGATGAGAGAAAACCAATGTTTTGATGTGGCAGTCACAAAGTCCTGATCTCCGTCCCATAAAACAGAGGTACACCGAGCCGACAAACCTGACTCAGTTGAAAACATTGATTGCGATGTTGGTATGAACAGCTTGATGGACTAAAGTGAGGCTTGCTCTCCCTTACATTATTCATGTGGATGGATTTATTATTGTAGAAGAATTCTCTTCACAGCATTACGCTATGCTGTGAACGTCTGTCTTCTCATGTCCTTTGTCTTCTCTAGACTTCCTGTACCGCTTGTTTAACGAGTGTCTGTACAACTGAATGGCATTCAATTTAGTAGGAGATTATCCGTCTGGAGGTTAGGCCTTCGTCTAATTCACTCCTACTCTGTTGTCACAACATTAAGACCCCCCATCCCACCCATTCCTCCTCTGTTACATCGGCCTTCTGATAATAATGCTTGATTATGATGTCTGCCCAAACTCCTCCACTTCTAGCCCCCCACAACTCATCCCCAGCTAAATGAAAGTAAGGAGTGGATGAGCTTCTCCTACGCTGCTTTAACAGCATTAAAGTTTTGGGGCAGCTACAGTTTCCAATTATTTTCATCTAGGAAGAAACACGAGACTCACAAGCATCATTAGCAAGCAGACATAATCTAATCACTCATGACAGAATGTGTGTGTATGTGTGTGTGTGTGTCTGTGCTAGGTAAGGTGCTGGTAGGCCAATATTACACTCGCTCCAGCTGAGATTATGAAAAGTGAACTTTTTGGACTTTTTTTGTTTGATTTTATATATATATAATTTATATATGTAATTTATATATAAGTTGGTATAAAGTCTTTGTTTTACTGCAAACACAGTAATTAATGTTTAGTCTGTGTCAGAAGGTATCACTGTGAAGTGTCAGATAATGAGACTGAATGATGTGGAAGAATAAATAAGATCAAGATTTGAAGACGGAACAATAAACAGGTTGAGACAATAGCTGAACATCATTCAAAGTAAAATCACAAAAGACAATGAATAAGAACACTAAGCTTGTGTACAATCGGCAATGTGGCTGAAGTATCCTGCCAAAGGAAGCAATGACTAACAGGCAGAGTGGAGGTTCGAACCGGCAACCCATCAGTAACAGGATGAACTTCTACCTCCTGATCCACTGTCACCAGAGGAAAACACAGATGGGAAAAAAGATCTAAGGTAGAGTAACAGTATGAGAGCAGGTAAAGAGATGGATGTGAAAGAGGTGGAGAGAGCTGAGGGGCAAAAAACGAGTGGAAGGAAAAGATGGAACCAGTAAGGAGAGTTGTGAATGAAAAGTGACACAAACACTGTCAGAGATGGGAAGAAGAAACTGCTTAAAAAAGAAATGAAACAGAAAAAAAGTGTCAAAAGATGAGGAGGAGAAAAGGAAGAGAGATCGGAAGAACAGAAACTAGAAAAAGAACAAGTAAATGAAGAGACCAAGTGGTGAGAAAAAAAATCATGAGAAAAGTGAATAAAAGGTGTGGAGAGGAAAGAAAGGAGTGGATGGCAAGAAGAGGAAAACCTCTTTGTGGTGGAAACATGGATCATCAGAAAAATATCTAGGCATTATACTCTTCTGTGTGTGTGTGCGGGGGGATGCGTGTGTGTGTGCATATGCATGCAGACGTGTATCAGAGAGGATGGGTTGCAGGCTGCCTCCTCATGTTGCAATTTTGTACTTTGGCTTTTTTGTCCCTGCAGTCTCTGTCAGCCTCCATTAACTCACTCACATCACTGTTTATTTGCATTCATTTATCGAGTCAGGTTTTTGGCATGTAGCAGTCAGTGTGGAGTGGTAAAATGTATGAGATTGATAAAGTTCTTGGATCTGTGCAGTAGTCATGAAAAGACCTTTCAGATAGCTCCCTTTGCAGTGCCTTGGTCCGGCCTCTGCAGCTGAGAAAAATCCAGTCAGTACTGCAGGCTTTTGAAATGTGATCAAATGTAATTGCTACCAGAAACGTCAACAAAGTCTTAATCTAAGCCTCAGTGGAAGCAAAATAGTAATTATTAGATGCATTTTACTTATCTTTTGTATTTTTATTTGAGCTTTTTTTGAAGTGGCGGATAGAGCTGAGCTGATCTCGGGTTCCAGGCTGGCTGGTCGGGTTCCAGCCAGCCTGCTGCTTCAGTTTGGGGTTTTCAGAACCATGAAGTTACTTGCATCTTTTCTGGGCCCGGCACCTGCACACATCTGAAGAAAACCTCCAGATTAAGACCATAAAGACTTCTTAACCAATCAATGTGCAAGGAATGAACGTGACAAAATACATATACACATTTTACCATGAGCTCAGAGCTCATTATAACCTACAAATTATTTTAAGTAAAACTAATCTTTTTGAAAATCTTTTAAGCCATACATTTGTGTATTTGCTGGACTGAATCATTTTGTATTTTTGTAGTATTGACTAATATGAACAAAATAATTTAAAACAATTGGGGATTTTGCATGGCAAAAATAAAATTATTGATGACAAAATGTGAGATATATTCCTGGTTTATGGTTATTTTTTTTCCCCTTGGCCAGTTTTCTTCCTTCCCTTTTCAATGTAAACAATTTTTTCCAACCTCTTCTAATTCTGCACATGCTCAGTTGCCTTGGACTGACCAGCTTTGTAATGCTGAAGCTCAGTCCTTATTATCAGGTGTAGTACAGTATTACCTAAAGTTGAAATCCATGAGCATATAAATATTTACATATATATATATA
>CAEFZX010004033.1:620-14135 GCA_903066825.1 Alfaro cultratus | reverse complement strand
TATACAGAGAGAGAGAGAGAGAATAAATGCATTTCTCTTTTTTTTATTGAGAAATGTTATTCTAAGATCATGTTATGGCCAACAACCACCAGGAAGAAAGAATTTTGACTTTTCTTGGCTGTTAACAGAGCTGTGTATATAATCATATTAATGGAAAGTTGAGTGGAAGGAAAAATATGTTTCTAAAAGGTACACATTCACCCGAGAGCATTGTGAAGGAAAATTCAATAGTTTGGGGAAGATTTGAAAGCCATGACCTGCAGCTGGAGTCAGTGCTCTAAAACAACGATCTGTCCCTACGTTTCACCTCTTGGGTCAAGCCAGTCTTAAACTAGACATAACAGAAATGTTTGGTGCCCACTCTGCCTTCTGATGTGTGGCGCCCTGCTGCCGTGCCTCAGTTCCCCTCCTTTTGCACAATTGAGTTTGTCTTTGTTCTTTCACCTCAACACTTCCTTCCCATACATATAACACATTCAAGCATTTACATTACGCCACTGACACTGACTTCCACAATCTGTTGTTGTTTTTGTTAATAAAATATTCATTTTCTGCACCTTAACCACTGTATGGTCTCCCATATTTGTTATGACTTTGAACCAGTCGTAACAGTCATCCAAAGTTTTTTTTTTTCTTTTTTCTGTTTGTTTTTTTTCTTTCTTTCTGGAGGAAAAGTGCAGAAACACAGAAAAGTATTTAATGTATAGAATGTACAGTTGCAAAAAAGTCATATGTGTTTTCACTCAAATGTGTACATTTTGCATTTGAAGTTGGAAAAAATTAACACAATAGTCTCTTGAAGTCAGAATTCCAAATGGGAACGTCAACCTCTTCCTCAAAATCTAATATGGATGTCTTGCATCCAGCCAAAATTAGTCATGGCTGGATTTTAAAAACAGAAGAAAACTATCCACTTTTCTGACAATTTGCATCTTATTAAATTTCCATACTCATAATGCTGTATTGTCTCCATTCGTGACCATATGACAATGTTTGATGTTTTGAAATGGAGAAAATATATTGCAATAGCATGTTTGCTAACAGTAGTTAGCATGGTCACTGAACTAAACATGGAGGTCGAGCACAGATTAATTGGATTTGATGTCATCTCCAGATCTAACTTCTGACCTTAGAAAGCAAAACAACCACCAGTACTTATTCCTGGTTCATTGCTTTGGTTTTTAATTACAATTAAAGGCAGCACATGTGCAACCAGTGACACTTGTACCAGATTTTGAAAACCCTAGGAACAGGTTAACTGAAGCAAAGAAGCCTTTAAGTAAAATCTTTAAAGCTTATCATTTCTCCCATCTTTTTATTTGCAGAATAGATAGTAATCACCCTTCAGTGACAGCACAGATCACTTTCACAATATACTGCATATTAAGTGCATGATGAAAAAGGATTCTTTTCATAAATGGGTTTCACTTGTCTTTCGCTCTTCACAAAATGTCACCTTCTCATACATAATTTGTCCAACCTTTTGTGATGCAGACAGAAATTTCCAAGCGCTCTCCTCTTCGTTTTTTCACCTCTTTTATATTGACAGTGAACAGAAGGATTAAAGTGGTAAAGTGGAAGATGTTAGAGACAAGTTGAAGCAAGATGAACTTTCCCATGGACTTAGAGGATGATACCCAAAGAAGAATCCACCGCCTTAAAAAAGATCTTACTATAGTTTCTCTACAACTTACACAGTGACAGTATGTTTTTGGGTGTCTGTACAGTCACATTTAATACATTAAGATATGTGTTCCAATGTGGTTTGTTGTCTGATTGCAAGTACCTTTTAAAAATAACAATCTTTAAGCAGGTATTAAACATAATTTTCATTCATTGTGTTAAAAATGTTTTTGTTTTTGTTGCTCTGGTGTTATTTCCTAATGATTATGGTGTGTCCCACTAAAATGTGTTTCTTAGTGAATTTAGTTAGTGAAATGCATGGACTTTTTAAAATTAAAATGTATTGGGGCGTGCTGTGGTGGCGCAGTGGTTTAGCACGCCCCACGCTTGGAGGCCTCAGTCCTCGACGCAGACATCACGGGTTCAACTCCCAGTCCCAGCGACCCTTGCCGCATGCCCTCCCCCCTCTCCTTCCCCCCTCCTGTCAGCCCACTGTTGTGGAAAATGCAAGCCACTAGCACCGCAAAAAACTCTTCAGAGAAAAAAATGATAAAAAATAATAAAATGTATTGAATACTACTTTATGTACTTGAGCCTGATTAAAGTATTTTCACTCTGTGGGGATAACAGAAAAGTCAAATTGAATTCAAACATCTGCATCAAAGTTTTGTTTTCATCATTGAATTATCAGTTCAACCCCCCAAAAAGAGCCGTGTAACGTGACATTCATGTCTATGATGAGTGCATGCAAACTTATGACCAACACAGTTGCTATGAATTTTTATGATTCTGCTGCATTATTAGCAAGATCTCAAAATAGACCTGCTGAAAGGAGGGTGGTTTGCTGGTAAACTGTGAAAAGCAAAATAATACTTCATTGGTGTGAGGCTGCAAAAGGAAAGATGCTGTCAGGAAAGGACAGACATAGAGAATGCAAAAGGCTGTAACTCTCAGACACAGAAAGTTCCTCTCTGTGTGATGCATAAATAAATGAACAAGCAGGCCTCTGCATGTGCCTACCAAAAGTAATTTCAGTAGACCCGTCCTGTTTTCTCATTACCAGCTGGGAATTGCAAGTCCCAACCACTGCTTTAGTATGACATGGATGTTGGGGGTTTTGGGAGACAATGAAAATGATCATTTACACTTTGCTTTGCTCATAGATTTTTGAGCTCAACTAAAACTTAAAAAAATAAATAAATAAATACATACAAGCCCAGAAGCACAGAGTGTCTTGTAAACTATTCTCCGCTCGGCTCAATGCGTTTTCAGGGGAGTTTTGTTATTGATCAGCACACAATATTCTAAATAAAATTCTGAAAAGTCTGGCATGCATTAATCAGTTTTCTTACACTTCAAAATTCTGCACTACTTTGTTTGTAAATCTCAATAAGATACTTAAAAAATGGTTGTGAAATGGCAAAATGTGTAAATGTTTACCAACTATGAACAGCTTAGTAAAAATCTATATTTAATCTGCCAATTATCCATATTGAACTTAACTTAATAAACTGATGGGGTCAAAGAAAAATAAATTGTGTGCCTCCCTGTGCCCAGAAATGTGTCATGCAATTGACATAAAAGGGGAAGCTTATGGCATGTTTATATAAAGAAAACAAAGGCTTTAACAAGGAACAAAATGCAAATCAGAAAAGAGTTCGACCTTGCAGAGAAGAATCTTGGGTTCAGCCTGTCTTTAGTCTATTCAAGTCCAGTCTTGCTAAAATTAAAAAACAGCCAAACAAAGCTGCTAGGTAGGCCATGCTTGTCCACCTGGTCCACATATTGCTGCACCTAAAATTAGCTCAGTTCTCCACAGACCTCAGATTGCAACTTGGCCTATTAGTGGCACAGTTTGCACATGTAGGCAGCTTAAAAGGCAATGCAGGTTTTTGTTTTGTTTTCTTTTTTTATTGCTATTTGATATTAGCTGATAAAATAAGATCTATTTGAATCCTGTGATATTTGTATGCAATATAAATATACTCAATATATTTGCTTAAAATGAAACGTATAGGTAGTCTTCAGAGAAACATATGGTGTAATATGTGCAACGGACCAAACAGGTTTCCATGGAAACAGAGTATTGCGTTAAACATTTCATAATGGGATGCATCCTCAAGATAAAACATTTGTGTGATGTCACACAGTTACTTGGGATAAATTTACACTTTGACAAGTTTAAAGCAATGCCTGAATGTATTTTTGCAGTGGTGATGATCCTGCAGTGTATCTTCACATGGAAGAGAACACGCATACATACACACAGCTCAAAATCTAAACTTTCACACACAGATGCAAGCAAATGCTACAGTGTTAGTTTTCCATTTAAAACATTTGCCATAAATTGATGGTAATTTTGTTTTCTTGACCTCATAATGTCTGTGTTGCACACAGTGCACAATTGTGTATGCTGAGACTTTTCACCCTGCTTAAAAACTTACCCAACACATAGAATCACAACAATAAAATGTATTCACTTTTTTTTTTTTAGAAACATATAGCACAGTTAAAAAAAATGGTATTTTTCGTTTTGTCACGCTTAAATGTTTCAGATACATTTTAATGACTACATCTTAATATCAGACTCCTGGAGAAAGCCTAATTTATGGTTCCCCAGTTAAAAAAAAGTCACTATACCACCTGTAAAGTCAAAGCCACAATATGGTCATCATCATCTTTGTCAGTATGATGTTTTTTTTTCTAAAATCCCATGTTTTGGCAAAATTACCCCCTGTCAAATATTCTCCACATATATGGTCATTGGCTCTCACTTTGGTTTGCTGGGGGCCTAAAGCCTTAGAAATTATTTGGTAATCAGACTGATAGATGTCAATTACTTTGTTTTTCACCTTGTTTGAGTAATTTCTTAATTGTACATGTCATAATTCATGCCATGAGCCTAAAATGGGATTCATTACAGCTATTTCACAAATATAACTAATGATGGCAATTATTTTGCTCCTATTACTAAAAAAACAGTTGGGAAACAGCTTCTTGTAGTTACTCAGGACTTTTTTGGTACCAAGGATTTCGCTGATGGTCTGAAACATTTAAATGTGACAAAAGCAAATTACAGATGGAATCTGTAATGAGGCTATTACTTTACAGCACAAGATGATCTCTGTATTAGCCAGGATATGCAGAAGATGCTCTTTGGCTTGAAAGATTAGAGGCATGGAAGTGAGAAAATGGGGCAATATTTTAGAGAAAACTCCAGAGAGAAAACAAGTCTACCTGGTAGAGCAGATGATTTAACTGTATTCCCCTTACTACTAAATCTAAATTGTTATTGCTGCATTGTGAGGAACACTGTAAGAACATAACTTTAAGATTATCCAGCAATAAGTACTTTCCAGTTAGTCAGTATGACTTCATATGCAATATCCCCTTCAGTCTTAAATTCTACTTTTAAGGGTGATTCCTTTTGTTTGTCAGAATAAAATATCCAAACAAGGCTCTTGAAGATTGCATCTAATGATTTATAATCTCATGTGGCAAGCAAGAGAAAAACTTCAGAAGCAGCCTATTATATGTTAATACTGCACCCGTTGACTTGCACTTTATGATACTGATAAAACACATTATTGTGATATTAATGTTGATAATTTATTGCTCTACTGCTTACCCCTTTACATGTGTGCAGTACCAAATTCAAAAAAAGTAGAAAGTATGAAAGGACAAATAGGAGCCACTTTAACACTGGTGTTTTATGATTTCAGAAACCAGTTTGAGAGACACTGTGGTTGTGAAGGAACCACAGTGTCCTGATCATGATGGACATGATCAGTCATAATATCCAGGTAGGTCCCAGGAGGTTATGATTGGGATGCAAATTTGAAACTTTTGGCCAGTATTGATGTTTGATAAGATTGCTGTTCTGGCCAATAACTGATATTCACTGACGATAAATTATATACATGTCTGGACCACCTCAACACAGTGAAAAATGTCCCACATCACTTGCATTGCTTTATTGCTTTAATCACAATCCTGTGCTGCATCACTATCATGCAACACAGCTAAACTAATACATCCTGATCCCGAAACACACACACACACACACACACACACACACACACAAAAGGCAACAAGAAGGAAATAAAAAAAGCAATAAATTATCCCCCTCACCATGACACCACCAGCCTCACTTTCTTGTTCGTAGCTGACAGGAGTAGCACCAGATGTTGTCCTCTACCACTTCACCCAATCTGAACCCAATCTGAATCTGTCAACATACATCTGTTGACGTATGTGAATCTGAACATCTTGGTTGTGACAAACCAGCTTGCCAATCCTCTTCAGACATCAACAAAGCATTTTCATCCACACAACTGATGCTCATTAGATTTTTTTTTTTAATTTCTGCAGTGCTTTCTTCATAAATCTGAGAAGTATTGTGTTAAAATCCAATCAGATGAAAAGTTTCTGAAGTACCCAGACCAGTCCACCTGTTATTGATTACCCTGCCATGTTCAAATTCACTTAAATTCTCTTTCTTCCCAATTCAGACGCAGCAAGCAACCACAGTTTGACCTTATAAATGTTATTTTATGTGTTTTTTTAAACGTTTATATTACATTCTGTTTTAGATATTCCACGTGGGATTATATTTTACGTACATACATGTTGGTATGAACATGCTCTCTAAATCTAGATTTAGAGAGCATATGTGGCTATGTGAGCGCCACTTACTCACCAAAACAATAGAACAGATCCCCTCTCAACAGGGTCTGAGTTGTCCTTCCTGATGCCAGATGTTATTCACAAGGACAGAACGGCAGGCATAAATAATGCTTTTTCAGTTGGTGATGACCCGTGTCTACAGGAGGTAAGAAAACAACTTCTGATAATAAAAAAAATCTCCAGAACCCTTATAAAATCTGGGCTAAAATATTTTATATAAATAAGACTGCAAATCTAATAATTTAATGTCCTGTAGCACTCTCTGTTGAGCTACTAACATTTAATGGATAAGAAGGGAAAAAAAATATTTGTTCATTTATTTCATCATCCAAACATCCCAAAAGTACTTGAATGATTTATGGAATATTTTTGTCTCATCTTTACATGACTGTTACATTAATATGCGGGGGATGCAACAGAGACAAATCCCAAAGAAATGACTGTGCTTCCAGCATTAAATGTTAAGTCTAAAAAAAAGAATCCCCCACCAATTGTCACCTCTGGTTCCCCATTCACACATCTTAAACTCTACACTCACATGTACAAAGACCTAATGGATGAATATCAACTTGTCCTGCAGTGGCACTCTTCTACCGGATCCACTCAGTATCTTCCCAAACTCATCCACACAGCATGATGAGTTACATACATGTTTTACTAAAAGATGCTCAATTCCAGGACACAGACCCACCTCCTTCCTGAGCAATGTGAATGCTGCAAAGTCATTTGTTTGAAAATTGTACAAAAGGGTTAATCATACATGTAGAAGTCCACAACTTTTCCATTCCCCACAATGTCACACAAAGAAGCTGTTTGTTTGACATTTTGCATTAAAAATCGCAGGTTTGCTTATAAAGCCATCCCACCACCATCTGGGGTTTTCCAAATTGTTTGAAAGCCTGATAACACTGTACTTGTGCATATATATTTTGGAAATTGAAGAAAGTAATATAAAAAGTCCTGAAATAATTCTATCATTATTGTGGCAGTTAGCAGAGAATATGTTTTGGAAACTGACACAACAACAAACATTTATTCTTATTCTATATCAGGCATTGAAAAAAAATGTTTTAAGCATAAGCAAGAGTCTGGATTCAATTGTCTTTTACAATATCGGTCTTCAGTGATTTATGCAAAACTACCAATTTAAAAGATTTTGCAGGTTTGGTGACAGATCTGCATCTTTCAATCACTTGGATGTGCCTGGCTCTCTTTTGTTAAGGATCTAATGTGAGTTGAGTCACACAGCAAAAGACTTACTGTTTAACTTCTAAAATCTCCTCTCATAGCTGCTTGAAAGATTAAGCAGTGCTTTGTCAGATAAGCTGCCATCATAAACAAAGCATGCACCTTCTCAGCTAAAGATGGTACCTTATGTAAAGCACAAAATATTTTTTAAACAGATGAAAGTCAAACTCAGTTTCGTAAGCATAAAAACACACTTCAAAGTTTGTCTGTAAACGTTCATGATCAGATTCCCACATGTCCCATAGCCTAGCTGGAGCACACAGATCACCACATTTTGCCAGTAGATTAATTATTCATCATAAGCACTCCTGATGTGGAATATTAATATGAAACGAGTGTCAAGCTGATCATTTTTGGGAACCTTTTTTTGTCTGTATCCCCCTCTGCTTTCTGATTGGACATGTCGCTCCCTTTTCTTTCTTCTGTGCAGAAAGCTGATTGTGCCACTTTATGTTGTTGTGCTTCTTTACACCTGAGAGCCCTGATTAGAATGATTGCTTGATAATTATGTGCGCTGAAATATGTGGGTGTGTGTTTGAGGCTTACAGGGACACTTTCTAGCTTTGCAGGTGGTAAAAATGCCAAATAATTTAAATAGTATGTTCTTATTCAAATTCCTCTTTTGTTGTCAAATTATAGCTAAGCTGCCACAAAATCAAGTACTAAACATTGATGTTTAATTTTTTATAATGGTTAACAGACAGGTGTTTCTGAAAAATAAGCAATAGTAAACTGTAAAATGCAACGCTAACTCAATATGGTAATTAAGGGCTTTAGAATGAAATAGAAGAATGCTTCACCCTATTTTCTTCTGCAGCTCTCTATGTATTCTTTATTTTGCAGTTATATGATCTCACTCTTTGTGTTGTTTTCACAAAAGTACACCTGGCTCTATACTTCTCTGCTTAGCTGGATCTCTTTCCTGTACAGTCACTGACAGCAGTGGCTGCTATCAACCATGTGTACTTGCTTTGTTTTTTGTTTTCTAGAAGAGGCTGCTCTTGTCTCAGTTCATTTAAGTTGTGTGTGTGTGTGTGTGTGTGTGTGTGTGTGTGTGTGTGTGTGTGTGTGTGTGTGTGTGTGTGTGTGTGAGAGAGANGTGTGTGTGTGTGTGTGTGTGTGTGTGTGTGTGTGTGTGTGTGTGTGTGTGTGTGCGTGCGTGCGTGCGTGCGTGTGGGTGTGTGGGTGTGTGTGTGTGTGTGTGTGTGTGGGTGTTTTTCTGGACAAAATGACCAAAGGAGCCTTTTGCTGTCATTACTTTTGTTTTCTCCTTATTCTTTACCATGGAAAGTACACCTAGCCTAGTGCTACTATTTATTTTGTTGTTTTTTCCTTGGGAAGAGTCAGTGATGGAGCTTTCACTGCCATGAACTGTACTCTCTTTGTTTTTCTGTTCATCAGAAGTATTCCTTGCTTAGTGCTTCTATGTTCAGCATTGTCTTTGATGATTTCGGTTGATTTTTCATGTTATTTCAATGTTTCTTTTCATATAGAGAGCCATCCTTGCTCAGTGCTTTTATGTTTTGCCATGACATTTTCCTGGTTAGAGCTATAAATGGAGCTTTTTTATCAGTAATTCTGAGTACTTTTCTTTTCTTTCCTATAGCAAGCACACCTGGTCTGCTGTATTTTTGCTTAGCCCTATAGTTTTCCTAGAAACATTCTCTTAAAGTTTCTGCTAACATTTGCTGTTTGTACTTTCAGTTTTGCTTTCCTTTAGAACCTTCTCCGGGCTTAGTCCTTCTGTGTTCAGCTCCATCTTTTTCCAATATGGAGCCATCAAAGGAGCCATTGATCTTTTTTGTATCTAGTTTTTTTTTTCACAATAGAAAGTGCTCTTGGCTCGTTGGCTTTGTTGCTTTTTTTCTGTAAATCCTTCATGTCATCTAAGCCCCCAGCATCAGTGCTAGATGGTCGTTCATGCTAATCCTGCTTGTGGAAGTGATTTAATCTGGTTTAAAGTTTATTGTTATTCCTCCACTGTTCCCACATATTTTTTTAGGATAAGGAATTGCTGCAAAGGTAACAACTTAAAGCAATCAGCTGAGCTTTCTTGGAAGATATTTTGTCTACGTGCTAAACACGTTCTGGGTCAGATGAAATTAAAATCAAATGTTAAAATTAAATCTTGTGGAGAAAGTTTTTTTTTTTTTTTCATTCTATTTCTTAAAATCTAAATCAAAAATTTAAAATTACAAAAACAATGTATTTTTCTTTTTTTATCAGATTCAAAATCAGTGTTTTGATCTTGTTTTGATTGTCAATTGAACATGGAAAGATTGAGCACTTCACTGATGATTATAGTATAAGTGTTCATATTGACTTCTTGACAGTCCATAAAACAATTAGTTTACGCAGTTCGATATAAAGGTAAAACTCATTCCTTTTTACAAATGACTGATACATATCTTTTTCTTCAGAGCAGGAGAATAGTATTTCTTTTGATTTAGTCATGTCTTAAATTTAGTAAGTGTCATGCATTTGAACTGCAATCATCTCTCCACTTCTAGCTGACTCTGTCTTTGTCAGTCTTTCTTCTCTTGATTAAGTGGGTGTTGCCCAACATGCAAACACAGATAAGCATCATGCATTATTCATTCACAGCACTCTCTCTTTCTCTAACACACACACACTGGCACAATATTCTCAGGGAGTTTTTCATGACTTGCTACTTGGATCGTTCATCTTTGTGTCCCAAAACAACAACGTTACACAACATGTGTCATCATCATCCCTCACAGGTAGAGGGCTCCTTTCTGCTGTTGCCCAACAGCAGAAAAGCAGATGCTATCAATCAACTAGAGGCTTAAATACATTAATTTTACACTATGGTCATGCTTTGTAAAGATTTTAATTTTCAGGGTTCAGTTTTTCAGGGTTCAGTCCTAAACATACAATCAGAGCTACAAAAACAAAGCATATTGTTAGAATTTCTCTCTGAAAACC
Organism: Alfaro cultratus; assembly: GCA_903066825.1. NCBI lineage: Eukaryota > Metazoa > Chordata > Actinopteri > Cyprinodontiformes > Poeciliidae > Alfaro > Alfaro cultratus. The sequence continues at coordinate 3,632 of CAEFZX010004033.1, read as the reverse complement.
TAGCCCTGAGTCCGCTGAAGAAATCTGTCAACAGTTAAAATGTTCAGAGATTGGGAATCCTAGTAGAAACATACCTCCAAAGACTTTCAGCCGTAATTGCACGGTGATTTCAAAATGTTGACTCTCTTTTCTCTTTCTTTTCAATTGGCATGAAATCAGAAAATGAAGAAACAATATTAATCTAGGATTTTATGTTTTGTTTTAATAATCAGTTATAAAACTAGAAAACCAACCATTCATTAACTTACAGTAAATCTGAAAATATGTTTTGCAAAAGCCAAGGTCTAGAATAATTGTGTTATTTAACAATTATCTGTAGGGAACAATCATGGGCATGAAAGTAATGCTGTTAACCACTGACTGGATCCTAAATGGTAAATGGGTCAAAGTTGTTTCATAATATGCTATCAAATAAGGAGTCTGAATGTGAAAGTTGTTTACAGCCAGGAAATACGGCTTTAATTTGATAGCGGGGACATCGAGTAGTAATTATTTCAAACCAAATTGGGTTATAACTGGTGACTGTGAAGTGGAGATTGGGTTTTTATAATTGCAGACTAGTTAGGTTTGTGTCTTTTTGTATTGGGTTTGGATGTTTTCCCTGTGCCGCCTGCGTAGGTTTTCTCTGGGTGCTCTGGATTCCTCCCACAGCCCAAAAATATGCATGCTATGTCAGGATGTGTTGAAGTTGCCTAGAGGTGTAAGTAGAAACATACCATTTGACCTAGAAACTTGCTTAATACTTGGCAATACCACAAGACAGATATTTATCAAAACATTTCTATGTACTGTACGTAGTTATATACCAGGGAGATCCAAGGAGCACCCTGGCCCCGGGTGAAATTTATTTCCAGTTTTGTACACACTGGGTTGTTTTGTCTGCATGGTGTATCATAAGGCTAAAGAAAACTTAGGAAGACTTAGGAAAAGCAAGTTAAACTGTTTGGCATAAATTAAATGCAGAATTCCATTAAAAAAATCTGCATACCATCTCTGAAGAATAAAGCGGGATGTGTCATGGTTTGGCAATAATTCATTGCAGGAGGACCTGGGAGTTTATGATCACAGAATCCACTCTGAAGTCCAAGATGCATGCGCAAGGAAAATGTGAGACCATCTGTAAAACAACTGACAGAGGTCTTAGTTACATCTTGGACCTGCAACATCTAAGAGTTGTCTTTCTTATACTTTATTGCTTAACACCTTGCAGCTACTACAAATAACAATTTATTAATATTGTTAGAGTTTCTGTTAGTGCTCATTTGTAAATGTAATAACTTGTTGGAATCTTGTACAAAAGTCTGATTTTATCTTGGCCTGGTCAGTCATGTAAAGAAGGATCAATGGATTTATTGCCTGGAAAATAAAGGTAAACAAAGACTAAAATTGTATAAGGGCTAGACGCTGCAATATGATAATGACCCAGTCAAAACATACCAGGGAATCCACCATGGACTGGGTGGAAACTAAGATATCGAATGCACTGGCTGTCAAAACCAGCCAGGCTGATTCTTGCATAACTTGAAATATTCTGGCCATGCAAGAAACCTCTCAAATGTCTCACAGATGAAAGCAAAGGTTGGAGCAAACCTTTCTCAGACACATGTCAGAGGCTGCTGGCAGGATACAAAAAGCATCATACTGAAGATTTTCAGCTAAAGGAGTAAGACTAGATGTTAGGGAGTAGGTTGTCCTATTGTGTTTTTCTGATAAAAATAATTTTTTTTATTAATTGAAATTAAATTACTCAATTTTCCATAGATAAAACATCAGATTAGTCACTGACATGTGGACATTTCTTGATAAAGAACTGGTTAGTGGGGTGTCCTAACGTTTTCACACAATAGGAACAGCCAATAGCTGAGGAACAAACAACACTGCTAGCTAACATAAGTTTGTAGTCTACAACTTCAGTCAGAGTGAAACAATCAGCCTGTTAACATTATATCCACAAGCAAGTCTGAAAATGTATCAATATCTTAATTTAAATTTTGACTTATTTTGAGAAGACATGCTTTAAAGCAAGCAGGTAGTTCTTTAAGTATGACTACTGTGGTTAAAAATAAAATGTCTGGAACTGTCTGAAAACCAATAACCAGCAGAAAAAAATCAGTAGATTCAATCCTCTAAAACAAACAGGACAAAATAGTAGTTACTCTTACTTCATGCTTCTGTTTTGAGTAGTAAGCTAAGTAAATTGCCTTCCAGTTCTTGGTATGTCAACAAAACCTATCTATTTTCCAATCTTCCCATCACAGCAAAGAGGATACGCCTCAAAGTTGTCAATCTGTTGTCACCTTAAAGGTATTGCTGCTTGCCGCTGATATTCTTGCCGTTTCATCCATTCATCCACCCATCAAGCTGATCCCAGATGACATAGGGCGAAAGCCAGGGTGCACTCCATACAGACAACACATCAATCAAAGTGTCGACACATAAACACAGGCAACCACTCAAACCAGCGGCAATTTTGAGTCACTAATCTACTTATTCACTGAGCAAGAAGCTTTTAGCCCTGAAGAGGTTGAATCAACCCCACTGTTACCTGCTCTGCCACCCTTACTTTATTTAGTTGGGTCAAATAACAAGCCGCCCAACTGTATATAAAGCACTAGTCATAATCAGAATCCAGTCATTAAAGAAAGCACATTCCACCTGGATGTCAACCTGTGACCCAGTTAGAAGAGAAATGGATTTCCTAATCTGCTACGAGAGTCCTTCATCCGGAGGAACTAATTGGTTGGAGATGAATTCTTTTGGCTGTGTGTCTGCATCAGCACAGAAAAAAAAAAAAAAAATAGAAGATCAATCAACCTTCTGTGTCTTGAAGTATTTCTGCTCATTGACTTTTTCCACATTCTTTTGAATTACATCAACAAACTTCCATGTATTTCATGTAAAGCATAATTGTACATTTACCCAACTGATGAATAACATATCTATCTATCTATCTATCTATCTATCTATCTATCTATCTATCTATCTATCTATCTATCTATCTATCTATCTATC
>CAEFZX010004032.1:0-17603 GCA_903066825.1 Alfaro cultratus | reverse complement strand
ATTAATGAAGTTAAAAAACAATGTTTAGACAACTTGTCTCTTGTTGTTAAATCAACTTCATGAACTTTAATTTCTGAGTTAAAACCGAAACAGTTTTCTTGTTGACTTAAATTGCATTTTCAACTTAAACCACCTTCAAATGTTTTACAGTGTAGTGGCAGGATGATGACACGGCATATTTTTTTACAACTTATCGCTTGAACAAACTTAATCACCTGTAACTTCATTTGTGTTTCTTATTTAATGCAAAGATCACAATTGCAAAATAGTTTTTCTACATTAGCAGAATATGAACAACTTTTACGCACATCTGTAATGAAAATGCTGGAAACGAGGCGTTTCTCACATATCCCTCCTGTTTTTAATTCCAGCCTCACCTGGTTATTTTTAGGTTGAAAAGCCTTAATCCTCTTTCTTTCTCAAACTTTTCCATCATAAAGTTGTGAAGCTCCTACCAACAATTCACAGAGTGGAGACAGAAATTTCCTGCACAGCTGTGAAGCTTTTAGAAACGATGCTGGCAGTTTGGGGGGAACATTAATGTCAGCTCTACACATAAATCCGTGATGGATGTCTCCCTGTCAATATCTAAAAAAAAACACATAACAGCAATGGTGTGATCAATAAAATTCTTCAAATTTGAATTATAAATCTGTAGTTTTCTTGATTAAATTACTTCTGAGTCTTTTTTTGGTTTGAAATCCTGCTGCTGGCTGGTCACACAAATCAAACGTCATAACTGCCCCACTTCTTCCACCCGCAGCTTTGGCTGAACGTAATCAGCTGTGAGTTGGCATGTCAGGGCTGTAACAGGTGGGCTGATTTTTACCCCCCGCAGAACGACACACACACAGAGACAGAAAGGAAAAGAGAGCTTCATCTTGTGTCAAAGTGTTGGTGAAAGGCACAAAGTTCCTGTTTGGTCGGCTTTAATCGAACTGTGGATCATTTTCCTAGAAGGTCAGGTTTGTTTTTGGAGGTCTGAATGTACAATCGAACTCTGATGCCGACCAAATCAGTGAACTCTGGTTCCCCTGCAAATCTAAGGCTGCGTTCACACTGCAGCCTGAAGTGACACAATTCTGATTTTTTATTTTTTTATTTGTTTTTTGTCAAGTCAGATTTTTTTTTTGTCGTGGTCGTTCACATTTCCAAATATACTGTACCTCTATACAACTTGTATGAGATCTCCACTACAAACGACCTGAAAGTGTCACACAGAGAGCCAACCGCCATAAAGAAGAAGAAGAAGGAGAAGAAGAAGAAGTGATCAGGGTTTGCAAAAGTAAACATGGATGCTAACGGTGGAGCACAGCTTATGATTTTAAAGATGTTATCCAACCAGAGCCAACACATTAACAACTTAATCCTCATTACAGTCCATCATTGTTGTAGTTTTTCTTCCCACTTGGGCGTATCAGGACACAGAATAGTGATTTTGTGGCGTATCGATGTCCTGAGGTAAAGTCCACTTCCTGCCTTTGTACGTTTCTCTGGTTCTCCAAGCAGCCAAGGTCGGATGAACGGTCATTTGAATAGATCAGATACTTATGATGAAGGAAGTTGATCTCTTCTTCAGAGATTTTTGTGTTGTTTCCTTCAGTGGTTCTTGTTGCAGCGCCCCCACAGGCCAGGAGGGGAACAGGTTTTTTAAAGGGTTTAGTTTGTTTGATTCAGTGCTGTGTGAAAGCGAACCGCACCAGCTGAAAATTTAACAAATGTTGCAGTTTTGGTCCCCAGTTGGTAGTCTTCCCAGACAATCAAAGTGAAAACACTCAAAGTCACAGTAGCATGTAACAAACTCAGAATGGAGTTTATCGAGCTCATTTTGACTCATCATGCGTTCTTGCTTCAGGCTTCATCTTTGGCGGCGTTGATTAACCTCTGCTCTTTTTGCTGATTTAGCTGACCAGAGAGTACTTCACCAAGGAGCTGAAGAGTCATTATCAGGGCTACAACAACAGCGACGTCTTCACCTCCACATGGAACGCCATCATGATCACAGTGAGCGACACTCTTCAGCGTTTCTCCCACCTGACACTCTGCTGACAGTCCATGGAAACAGACTCAGAGCTAGCTGGCTATGTTAAAGACGAACCCTTTATATTTAGGTCAATATTTCTGCTCGGTTGGCGCCCACACACAGCCGACCGCAGGTCACTGCACAAATAGGCGGTCGGCAAATGCAACGTCTTCTTCTCCCTTTCAGTTTGACTGCTGTGGAGTGAACAGCCCAGAGGATTTTAAGGACAGCCTGTTCAGGCTCAACAACCAGAATCACATGGTGCCAGAGGCCTGCTGCCAGCGCATTCTTCAGAGCGAAGAGAGGGTCTACTCCGGCCAGGAGCAGTGCCTATCAGGCAATATGATGTTCCGCAACAACAAGGTAACTTCTGGCACCGCTTTTCCCCTCTCAGCCTCGTTCTAGACCTCCTCCAGGCTTAATTAGAGCATAAAACAGTAGATAAATGCACTCGGGGACTGCCTGACTCTGCCATGTCTTATTAGTGCTGTTCTGTCTGGGTGTCACGGTGGGTCATGTGCAGCACGCAGATGGCAGCTTGCAGATGAGCCTGTGCATACATGCTTAAATTGGAGGGTTTTGTGGAGGATATATCCGCTCAAAAATAAAGCCTGTTAAGAATATAAAAATAAAGCGTGCTGAGAATTAAAAATATGTGAGAATTCACTCCTGAATCTGTTATTTCATGTGTGCAAGAGAGAGCTTTGTATGTAATTACGGTGATAACAGGTATAGGGAGGTTTTAAACAGCAGCCTTTTCCCTCCACCTGTTGTTTTTCATTCCTTCTTTATAAAGAGATGTTCAGAGAGAGTGTGTGTGTGTGTGTGTGTGTGTGTGTGTGTGTGTGTGTGTGGCTCGTTCTGCTTATTCACACAAAGAGCCCTCATTAAAAGGCTGCAGGCCCCACTTCCCACTCGTTCAGCGGGGCCTTTGTTCCGATCCTCGCTCTATTGAAGCCGTGATGTCGCCTTAACTATCTCTGTAATTGTGCAAATTTATAGCCTACTGATTCACCGCGGAGCATGTTGTCCACATGTGTCCTTAGGGCTGCTACTCCGCCGTGGTCGACTACTTCGAGCTGTACATCTACGTCGCTGGAGCGCTGGCTATTGTGGTGTTAACCATCGAGGTAGGAGGGACTTTTTCCTGCTGCCCAAATGATCAGGATGTCTATTTTTGAACGACACCACTCTGCTTTTTAAATTTAAGACCTGTCAAGAGAACGATCTGGCTGTGGAAAGATCGCCATCTTGTGGTGATGTTCAGTATCACAGGGAGACGTGCAGCTCTGGAAAAAACTAAGAGTCCACTTCACTGAAGTCCATTGAAAACCTGCCGATTATTCCACCAAATATTGATTCCTGAACTCTTCCTGAGTTAAAACATTAATATTGTTGTTTCTAAATGAATATGAACTTGTTTTCTTTGCAGTATTTAAAGTCTGAAAGCATCTTTTTTGTTATTTTGATCATTTCTCATTTTCTGCTAATAAATACTAACTATTTGCTTGTTGTCAGTGGTTTATAGAATAAAACAATATTCATTTTACTGAAACATAAACCTATAAAAAGAAGTAAAATCTGAGAAACTGGTCTTTTAAAGTGGCCTCTTCATTTTTTCCAGGGCTTTATTTTACAGATAATAAAATTCAAAAATACTTTATTGATCCCAAAGGAAAATCAAATCCTACCCTGTTGCTATGGTTACGTATCACAACAAAATGGAAAAGTATAAAAAATATTGACAAAACTCAGTCCAACTACACATCATCCAAAACAAGAAGCAACGGTTTTCCAAGAAAGAAAAAAATCCCCCAAAAGAGGGAAGAATTAAAGTTTGAAAAAGAGAAAAACTCTCAATGAAAGTGTTAAAAGTATAAAACTATGTTTGATTACAGTCGGGTTTGAATCTGTCATGCAACAGCATAAGATGGAAAATGTCTCAACATCAATTTTAGCACAGATTGTTGCTTGAAATTAAGTGTGGACTTTGACTGGGCCGTTCTAATATGCGACTAACCATCAATAATGTGCATAAAAACACATTTGTGCATAAAAATGCACAATAATGTGCACATGCCTTACTCAAGTAAGAGCAGCACTACTTCAAGTAAAAGTAAAAAATAGCCACTCAAGAAATTACTGACGCAAGAGTAAAAAAGTATTTGGTAAAAAGTCAACAAAGTCCTGAGTAACTGATCAAATTATCATCATTTAATGTTTAAAAATTACATAGTCAGAAAAACCAAAATATAAAGTTATCTGGACACTTTGGCATTTTAAGGACAAAACTGACAATAATTCAGACAAGTAAAAAATAAAAGAATAAATCTGTTTCTTTCAATAAAAAATCTTATGAAACTTTAACTGAAATTGCAGGTGTTTTTCTGCTGAGTTTTTGGTTAAAACATGTTTGTTTTTCATTCAGTGGGGAGAAAATCCAGAGATTTTACTCAAGTAAAAGTAAAAAGTACAGCGTAGTAAAAATACTAGTAAAAGTAAATTATTTCAAAAAGGTTGCTAAATGTAACTACTTACTGATTAAAATGTTCTGTTTTTTGTGTTTATGTGTATTAAGCTCTGATGTTTTGGTCATAGAGTAAATTTGCGTTTGCTGATACATTGATGTTTATGTAAGTTTATGTTCTTATATCTGTGCATACATGCACATATGCAGAACTTATATGAAGACTTAGGGACATTAAATTTTATGTTATTAATGTTTTGTTTTTCCAATTAGTTGAATTTACTATATAGGTGATTTTTATAAACAGTTGGTGTCACTAATTTTTATTTAGGGGCTTAATACAATGCATGTCACTCTATACAAGTTGTTTTTTCACAAAATGTGCTACTTTGAGTTGTTTTAAGGTCACCTATTCATAACTTTGGACAAAAATTAAGCAAAGAATTATTTTTCTGTCAAGGGAGCAATGAAGAACAAAGACAAATAAACCTCTAAAACTATGTTCCAGAAGGAATATTGAGATTTAATTAGTGAAAAATTGAATTAATCTGGGTTATTTTGGTTGAAATAATTGCATCTTGTGACTGTTTGCTTTGTTTTTCCTCCAGCTCTTCGCCATGGTCTTTGCCATGTGTCTCTTTCGGGGAATCCAGTAGAAGTGCTTCATTTGCAAATCGCTTCTTTTCTTGAACAAAAAGGGAATTCAGGAGAAAACAACAAAACGGACATTTGTAAATTTGTGGATCTCCTTTTTTTTTTATTGTCCAATTGGTTTAAAAAACAAAAAGAAGAAGAAAAAAGGCAAACTCTTGTACTTCACAGCTGGACTTTTGAGGTACTGGGTGATTAAAAAAAAAGAAAACCAGACACGGAAACCGCTGAGAAAGTTTAAAAATCAAAGATAAAAAAAACCTGATTTGTGCGTAAAGTGGAAGCAGTAATTAGCGGACCAGGTCTAGCACAGACTGGGTGTTAAGCCTGAGCAGAAGGCACTGCACTGACTTTTGGATGAAGAATATTTATATAGAGTTATGTTGGCTCAACTGTAAAAACCGTGTTTCATGTACACTCCGAATGGCAACCTGTCTCTGTATGCAGCCTCCTTCCTCCACATGCCCTTTTTTACTGCCACCTCTCAAATACTGTATCATGTCGGCTCATTATTATTGACCCTTTCCACGTGACGTCACGCTCTCCAGAACTCCGCCATGACGGACGTCAAAACAACCAATGCGCTCCTTTAGAGCCAGTCTAAAACCAGACATCTGTAACCTAATATATCGCTTTTATTTAGTTGATTTCAATTTAAAAATGGTCATAGGTTTCTGCACAAACAGAGAAGGATAGAAACCAAACTTGCCATTTTATTTTATAACTTTTAATGAGGAAAGATCCGGCAGCAGCCTTTAATCATAATGACGTACAGCTGTCAGTAAAAATGACTGGCAGCCCTCGGCGGTGTAACCGCGGATTTGCAGCGAACACTTTTACAAGGTAAGAACGTTAATATACTTGGAGTAAATGTGATTAGAAAGATACCTGGAGAATGTACGGTCTAACCATTGGTAACCATGGAAACAGTGCCGCACCGCCATGTAGCCTAGCATGTATGGAAAAACTGGTTAGCGTCTCGTCTTTTGTACGTTTTTAATGCTGCTCCGGTGTAAAGGAGAAACGCTGTTTATGACATAGCGATTTAAATCATGTGGTGTGAATTCAGGCAGTCAGTAATTAGATCAACACGTCAGAAGGGAGCTAGCTTAGACGTGTTTCTAAGCTAGCTGTTTCCAACTTTTATAAATACCGCCGTCAATGAGCCCAACCAGGTGTGTTACGTTCAGATAAATTAGCTCGATGCTAACAAGCAGAAACCATGAATAAACTGGCGAAAACAATTTAAGTCGCTCTGTTCAAGACTCTCGTCCTTCACTTCTGACGTCCGTCATGGCGCCTTGAAGTGACGTAGTTGCAAAGGGTCATATTGACTGTGTGTGTGTGTGTGTGTGTGTGTGTGTGTGTGTGTGTGTGTGTGTGTGTGTGTGTGTGCTGGATGTTTGTGAGCATGTGATTTTCTCCATAATCCCTTCCAAGCCAACAACTCTATTTTTCTGTTTGTATGGTGACTGTTATTTGCATTAGAAATGTGCTTTTAGGTGGTGACATGTATGTGTATGAATTTGTATTAGATTGTTGAAAAGTCTGTGACATAAATGGCATTTTAAACGACTGGTTTGTCCGTTTCTTGTTCGGTTTGCACAATCCCACAGGTAACGACCTAATTTTAAGAAAATGATTAATTTATTGCCTCTTCAGCTTAGATGTTTTGTTATCCATCATTAATACAAAAAGGTAAAAATGAGATTTTTTTTCTCTCAAACTTAATAGTAAAATCTATTTTCACGCCAGTGTGAAGTGAAGGAGACATTTTTCAAACATGACAGTTATATTATTTTTCCCTGCATGGATGATTTTCCCGTTTTCCTCATCAAGTAATTCCTGTCTCTGACACTCTTGTGACATCTGAGGGCCTGAAACACAAATGATGGGCCGTGATATTTGTTAATGGGCCAAATAATAGAAAAGTCCCAGCACTGAACTCAATTTGCTCTTGGGTTCACTGTAACAAAATCAATTAAACTTTCAGAAACAAAGAGCAAATTCAGAACAATATGGAAGCAGCAAAGACTTTTAGATTCTGCAAACGTTAATTTATTTCAGTATTTCACAAATGTTCTTAAAGGGCTGATTTTGCTAGAAAGTATTGATAAATCAGATAAGGAAATGTTTAGAACCGTCTGCATTTGATAAGTTCTTAAAGTTAAAAGATATTTAACAGTTTTTCACGTCTATTCATTCAGGATGTCATTTTTTTGTAATTTTTTGCCATAAATTGCAAAAATATTTGCAAGGAATTTTGCAATATTTGTGATTTGTTGATTTGGCCACATAAAAAGCAATGGCAGGCCAGATTTGGCCCCCGGGCTTTGTGTTTAACACATGTACTTTAAAAGGTCACTTTTGATATTTTGCAAATGTTTTGGCTTTATTTTCACTAACACTAACCATAGATGCTGCAAAGTGGAATCATAGTGATAGAATTTAGATATTTTTGAAATAGCTGTTGCTTTAAAATGTCCTGCCTCAGATGAATGTGACGCACTTTAGTCGTTTTGTTTTTTCAGTGCATCTTAAATTTATTAAATATGTTACTTTGCTGCCCATCTGAGGTATTTTTATCCATCTTATTTTATCCACCCCTGTGAAAAACAAATATGTTCATTATTGTAAGCGAGGATGGATGTCAGTTATGCACAAATCTGGAGTCCATTGAGAGGAACGCAAGAAGAAAACTAATGCTGAAAGGAGTCAAGTTTGTAGTTCGCAGCTAAACCTCTAGGGGGCGCAGCGGAGAAGATTCTCTGGTCAGAAGAAACCAAAATGTCACTTTTTGTCTTTTGTGGTGAGAAAACCACTTTGCATCGTCATCACATCATTTTCACAGAAATGCAGCATCATGATGTGGAGAAGTTTTTCCTCCAGGAGAAAGGATCCGATTTAAAAATCATGGATCAATTTTATTTTACCTTATCATTCACTACTTTATTAGTCACAATTAAATATTTTGGTTTTAATTTATTAAATATGCAAATGTTCAAAATGAAATAAAAAATCTCCTGCTATTTTGGAGGAAAGGACCCTTAGCTTAAAGCACAGGTGTCAAACTGGAGGCTCGAGGGCCAAATCTGGCCCACTGTAGATTTTTATCTGGCCCTCTAGACTTTTTCACAAACCTGCAAAATTCATACAAAATCAACAGATTTCCACATTTTTTCTGATTTTACTGCGAATTTTTCTCAAAATTGGTGAAAAACTTTGGGTTTAAGTTGCTGCTTCCTCAGCCTGTGACCAATACGGCGATTAATAAAAAGTCACATTTAACATCACACATTAACGCAAATATTGTAAAAATTCCTACCAAATATTTCTAAGTTAGCGCCACAAAATATGCGATTTTGATTGCAAAAAAACAATCAAAATCCTGGATGGAAAAGATGTTTTGTATTATTTTTATTTTAAGAAACATTTATTTACTGCTGTTATTTATTGATATTTTATTAATTTAATGGGTTTTATCGATACATTCTGGAACAACCGGCCCTTTAAGAACATGCAGATTTTTGATATGACCCAAAATGAAGATGAGTTTGACATCCCAGGAATTAATTTCCGCCTGGGATCTAAACAGCACCAGCAGCCACAAATGATTGTTGGAATGAAACATTTTGTACTTAAATTTAGTCTTTGAACAAAAATATCCAAGCAAGAAGAAGCGAGTTACTAAGTTCTGCTTCCTCTCTGTTTGGAAAACATTCTCACTTATTTTTTAGATTATGAATGCCTCAGAAAATCTAAAATGATCTTTGTCTGCAATTGATTCAACTTGAGTTTGTATTTTCCACAACTGGGCCAAACTGGAAAGAATAGTAAACGTACATCAGCAAACTTAAGTGCTGCACAAGAGATGTTCATTAGTTGCTGTTTTTTTTCCCGTCCAAACAAAAAGAAAAACAATAATTTGCAAATAGATTCTCATGAGGTGTTACTTTTTCTTTTTTTTTTTGGCTGCTCAAATCCCAGAAAACATTCTTCACGGTTCCAACTTAATTTGTTTCAATAATACTCTATAAAAGGTTATGCAGTGTATTTTTATTGCATCTAACTTATCCTGTATTACATGAACACATTTGTGTTCGGGCCTTTTGATCAGCCCCTGACGGGAGAAAGAAAGTGTGAGGAAAGTCGACACAGCAAAACATGTGATCACAATTTTCTTAACAAGCCTTTCCAGAAACTCTCCTCCGTTCTGCTGTGGATCCTTGTCGCGGTCAAAGTGAAGTGAACAATGTGGCAGCTGATGTTTTTTAGTTTTTCCTGCCTCATTAGAGTAACTCTGGACAAGAAGGAGCTGAGCAGCTTTGTTCCTGGTGCTGTGTACACACAGCAGCAGAGAAATGGCAATAAACGGAGGTGTTGGCTGAGCTGCTGCTCTACTGAGGATTCATGAGAAATCACCTCACAAAGGTACTACTGTTCTCAAATTTAAAAAATGTTATTCTGCCTTTTTTGCATTACTACTGTGTGTGCATTTTGAATAAACTTCATTGTACTTCTTGCATTTTGCCACCCAATATAGTAGCAATTAAATTTAAATGGAAGATGTTTCATTTACCTTCCACCAGAGGGCAGTAGCATCCCAGTCTTCAGACTTAACCTGATGTTAGTGTCAACGTGCAACAGGAAGAGATTTTTATTTATCTAAGCAGTACAAAGTAGAAAAGTTTCCATCATTACCGTCTATATAAAAGATGTGGTTTTAATATAGAAACGTTACCTTTAAACCACAGGGATTCCCTGTGCAACCCTGGAAGAAGTAAAAAGCATATAGTTTCCTTTTCTGAGTAGGTAGTTTGTTTTACAATTGTAATGAAAAGTAAAAGTAATTTTACTGAAATGGTCTGAAGTAAAAGAACAAGAACAATCAGTAATGCAGAAGGAAGGAGATGATGTTACGTTTGGTGAAGTCCTCTCAAATTTGAGTTCAGTGAAGGTTATTTGGTGAATTGTGCATGACAGACAGCCACTGCAAGGAATTAAAAGTTCTCTGCCATTATTCCAGTCTGCCCATAATTCACCAGAGGTGAATGGTCTCTCGTTCAAAACTCAGTCCGCATTGTAATTTCTGCTCCAGTTCTGACCAGCATTGTTAATGTGACGTCCATTAGCACTTTAATGTCTTGTTGTGCAGCACTTGCTTCGTACAGAGGGTCAGTTGAGAAACAATGACATGTGCGCCAGTTCAACGCTATGAAGCTTACTGGAAATTGCCAGCGCTGTACACTGCAAAAACGCAATGTCATAGCAAGCGTTTGTCTAGTTTAGTACAAATATATTAAAACACTTGAAATATAAGACAAAGTAACTTTTCAGAAAGAAACAAGTTTGTTTTAAGTCAATAGTTCCTTAATGATGATGAAAACTGGTAGATTATTTCACTGTTTCTGAACTTACGTTTTCTCACGCTAACATTAATATTCCTGGATCACATGACTAAATATGCAAATTAGACGGTGACGTCATGTAGCAACAGTCAGGAGAGCTCAGGAGTTGGCAGCAGTGGGATTGTTACAGATCTCACATAATCTGTGGCCATCATCATATGTTTTGCACTAATGCTAAACACATGAAAGTAATTATAAACAAAGTAAAATACGTTTTCTTACCTGATCAATATTACAGCTAACAACAGGCTTCCACACATGTCTGGTTTTGAAATCAAATCATTCTGCAAACTCACCCTTGTGGATTGAATTTGACAGTTACTTCGTAAAACGGCTGGATAAAAAACCCCCAACAAAAACACAAAACATCTGTAATTCGAAGTCTGGTAAATATCAACCTGACCAAAACAATAAGCCTGTCAAACTTCACTTTTACTCAATAACTGTTAGAAAAACAGATTACGGTCATTTTCTTTGAACAGTTACATTAATTTGACAGTTTATTGTAAAACTCCTTTCAGCAAGTATTTTATTATTTATGTCACAGGAACTGTTGCAGCCAAGATAAACAGTTGAAAACGTTGTAATTACCTTTAAACTGACAGACATCGACAGAAGAATAAATAGTAAAAGATTAACAACATGTTATGATCTGGTTTGTGATTGTTGTCTTTCAGGATGTACCAAACTTTATTTTTATTTATTGTGTACATATTTAGGCCAAGCAAAGTTGTTCCTTTTTGTGATCAAAGTTTTTTTTTTTTTACTGTTTTGCATTTTCATGCGGTTGAACTAGTGTTTCTTACCTCATAAAAATTCCTACCAGGAGAAAAGGAAGGAGTAGTGATGGATGGCGAAGATGTGAGACTCATGGGGGTTCCGTGTTGAGTTTGTTTTAGGCCTCTGTTTGGAGAGGAGACTTTCATTGCTTAATGATTTATGAGTGGTCAGCCTCCCCGGGGAATCAGAGTCAGTTCTTTTTCCTGCTTGTAATAACCCACATACAACCTGGGCTTCTCCTTTGTGTTATGTTTTTCCAGCATGAAAGGTGTTAGGTCCGGCAGGGAGCCGCAGCGCACAGAGAAGCTCTCTGTATGATCCACCCCCAGCAGAGGCAGATTTACATCTGGTACAGCAAAACTAAGAGCTACGAACATAATCTAAAATAAGCCTAAAAAGATTTAGGCTGCGTTCACAATGCTGCCCGAAGTGAGCCAATTCTGATATTTGTATGTATCGGATCTTTTCATGACAGTCTGAACAACACAAGTCGGATTTTGTTTGACCCAGACCGCTTGGATATCCGATACGTATCTGATCTTTATGTGACCTGAATCTGAATGTCCAGGTCGTGTTCATCCCACCTGAACGTCATTGATACTCAACAAACGTCACTATTCTGGGCTCTGATGCGCAGAAGCGAGAAGAAAAACAACAACCCTGGTGGACTATAATGAGGATTAAGTTGTTAAAGTGCTGGCTCAGATTGGACAAAAACTTTAAAATCATAAGCTATGCTCCACCGTTAGCATCTACGTTTACTTCTACAAGCACAGAGCACGCTCTCTGTGATGTTATTGCGCCCTCTACTGCGCATGCGGGACACTTTCAGGTCATTTGCAGTTTACGCTGGAGATCACATATTTGGAAATGAGAACGACCACGACAAAAAAAATCCGATTTGACAAAAAATCGGGATTGGCTCAGTTCGGGCTGCAGTGTGAATGTAGCCTTATTCATACCCTGCTTGCATTAGGTCCAATTTATCTTTATTAAAATAAACATATGGTCAACAGTAAAGCAGAAATTCATAAACAGACTGAAACTGACACTGACATTCATAGAAAAACTAAAAACTCCTAAAGAACTAGATGAAGACCATCTTAAAATATTACAAGAAAGTCTGACTCACTCATTCCAGAAAACATCTGTGCAGTTTTAAATCCAATCAGAGTATAAATTCTGCATTTAAAAGGGAACCTTTATTGCAAGGGGTAAGGGGAATTTTATACAAAATTCACTTTATACACATTTTTATTACTTCTATTTGGGTCTGAACTGCTTTTAAAATCAACTTAAGCTCTAGAAAAGAAGAAAAAAAAAAAAAACAGCTGTTTTTGGCAATAAGCTAATGTTTTTTGGTGTCTGGAAAATGAGCCATTTCAAAAACCTCATGAGGAGGACTGCACCGTTACCTAGCAACCCCAACTGAGAAAAGCCCGTCACCTAGCAACCCGAAGGACATTTGGTCCGCTGGTTGCTGTATGCACTGTACAATGGCTGCTGGAAATGACAAAGGTTTTGTTGTTGACTTATTTGGGTTTAAAGTGACAAGAGGCCCTAAAACAGCTCTCTCTGAAAGAAGCTGAATGACCAAACTAAAATAAATTTTTTTAAAGAGTGATTTTATGCAAGAAATGTAATGAACATGTTTTCATGGCCCGTAGTTTTACTTTAACCTGCTGAAGGAAACATAAGGTCACCATTAGCGCTCTGGGTCTTTCTGGAGCAAATCATGGAGCTCATCTCCAGTTTTTCTTCACAGCGTTTGCAACACAGCGAATCTATCATAGTATTTATGCATCTCATCTCCTCAACAACAGCAGTTTCTGATACTGTTGACCAACAAACAGACTGGAGTCTCTACTTGCTTTACAGTTTTGCTCAGTTGCTTTGTACCTTATTATCCATGCTTCGGATTATATTTCAAAATTTTTGCCAGTGTGCATTTTTGTTCATTTTCTGTTTCTTCAAAACGTAGTTCTTCTATCTAAATCTTTCATTTTTGTTTGTTTTAAATTTTTATGTTTACTTGGTTAAACATAAGAGTGTCGTTTTACATCATTCTGCTTTTTCGTGTGTTTTCCAAGTAATTTCTGTTATTCTTTTTTGCACAAGAATACGTACAACGCAAATTGTTACCAAATTGTCAATACCTATTTAGGAAAAACTTTCACCAATATAAAGCGGCAATTGGCTTTAAATGGCATCTTGTGGTGTAGAACATCATAAAATGTCCCGTGAGGAACGAGTTCCACACATCCAGCGGTTTTGGACCCAACCAGACAATTTCTGTGCCTCAGAACGTGGTGGTCTCAAGTAAAACAGGAAGTGAGCTGAACACAAAACTGGTCTGCAGGGACGAGCCGTTTCTCAGGCCGAGCAGCTCTGCTGTCTGAGAAGCTCTGTTGTGCCTGGTGACTCACTGGTTGAGCATGTGTTTTCAGTCCCCAGGACTTGAGGACAGCTAATGAACGTCACTAAATAGCTGAGGCTGTCCCATGTGAAAAGACCACAAAGTGATCTTTGGTCACAATAAAGATGAGTTGTGTAAAAAGTCAGTGATGAACCCAATGATTTTTGAGTCACTTCATTTCGATCTGTGATGCAGTTTCCCAGTTGGAGGCTGACCCACGGCGTAGTCGCTTTTTGCGCTGAAACTTGACTCACGGTGTGGCGTTTGGACTCGAGCCGTCGTCTCTGCCTGACCTGTCAGTCTCTTCCAGAGTGGCATGGTGCATCGTCATCCACTGGAGGTCAACTGTAGTGCCTGTCTGACCTTTGTGCTCTGCAGCAGGAGGCCTTCATGTGCGACTGCACCGAGCAAGAGCGGACTTCAATGAGCAATAAATCACAAGCATTTTCACGAGATTCATAATTGGAAGCATATTGTCAAAGAGGAGGCCGAAAAGGTTTTCTGGAAGGGTTGAAAACACAAACTGAACAAACTTCAGGAAACTCACCATCAAAAATTACATCACAACCCCAAATTTAAAGATGTTTTCTGAAGATTTCATCTGAAATTTCAACACCAAGTAGTGGAAGATTGTGAAATGAAGGAAAATTATACATGATAAATGTTTTTGTTACAAACAAAAATCGGTAAAGTGAAAACCTTTTAAGCAATTATCTTGAAATAGAGCATGGTACAACTGCAACTGTTGGATTCACTCCTACCATTCCACTAGGGGGCGCTACAGTTTACTTACCTTAGTTTAAGTGACTTGATGGCGGATCGGAAGTAGATTCATTGCGAACCGGAAATGGTTTATGTCACCGTTAGCGGAAGCGCTTAATTAACCTTAAAACTACGTATTTCTTTTTGATTATTGCCCAACTTGGTGAGTGTATATTGAATATAGTGAGCTACTGAGAGATATGCTTTTTTATTTTATATGCCGGTTTTGGCAAAGTAGCTTTTAGCTCATGAAAATGCTAGTGGTTAGCAGCTAATTAGCACAATGCTAACTCCAGTGTGTTTTAATGCTAAATGCTGTTTATTGTACTGTAAAGTGTTCAAAGAGGAAACTGTGTACTTAATTATATGTTGGTTAAATTAAGCATAATTAGTGATAATATCCTCATGGTTTACATTAAATATTTAAATTAGTTTTTTAAGTTTGTGTTTATTTGAATATTATACAGACTAAGTGTCGCAAATTTAGTTTTTACTTTGTTTACAGTTTAACCGGCATGTCTGCATAAATCACCATGAAATAAATAACAATAACAACCAACTTATGTTCTTTCGACAGACATGGCCGTTCTAATGGAGCGACAGACAGAAAATCATTTATCAGAGAGGAACCCAAAAGGTTTATGCAAGGTGAGTAAATCTGTAAACAAGACAGTCATTAGTTTTTCTCTTCACAAATCTGGTTTTTATGTAAGTGACAATTCAAAGTCCTGTTTAAAATATTCCACAGGCATGTAGGGGACACACAAAAGGTGAGATCAAAATGTAATTTTCTTGTTGTCATAGGAACATTATATGTGCTGGAAAACTGTCACTGAAAATCCCCTTGAAAGCAGATTTATTATTTTTCCTCACATTCTCTTATTACCTTCGACTCTTTGCAGGAGGTAATAAAGATTTATTTTTTTGTTTCGCTAAAAACTTTTGTAACATTTGTCATCATTGTGTCATTTTTATTTTGTAAATGGAGGAAGAAAAAGCAATACCGATATTTATGAGCCGATTCAAGAGTCAAGAATCGACAGCACATATTGGGGATTGGTCAGACTGGTGTAAAAATAACTGGCAACAGCTTTAAAAAAAACCTGCATCAGTTGAACTGAAAATTCTCATGTTATGGATGTGAGATTCTGCACCACTATGTGACCTTTGACCTGTTAGCATATGCTCAGTGTTGCAATTGTGAACCTTGTTAGCATACGCTGACTGTTGCGGTTAGCACACTTCTGAAATTGGCTTGCATCTGTATAGAGAAGACTTTACTCTAATATTCCTACATAAAATCCAGTACAACCAGTTGCTTCCAGAAATAAACGGTCAACCCTTGTGCAATTAAATCTCAGTATAAATGAAGGTATTCCTAATTTCGGTGCTGATACCGTTCCATAATAAGATCATTAATTGGATCTTGAGTTGCCTCCAGAGTTGTCCATTGTAGCTCTGGAGGAGCTGCAGAGATTTAAGTGGGAAAAACTGTTAACTTTCTGACCAAATCTGGCCATTATGCAAGACTGGTAAGAAGATCGCTATGTTGAAAGAAGTAAAAAGTGCTATTAACAGTTTGGCATGTTGGGAATTCAGCTAGTATATGGAAGAAAGAGCTCTGGTTAGATGAAATCAACTTTTTTCTTGTTTGAAAGTTTGAAAATCATGTATAATTTTCCTTCTGCTTGGCAATTAGGCACCACTTTGTGTTACTTAGACGCATAAAATCCAAATAAAGTGCAGGGAAGGCTTTTCTAAGGCACAGTACTGTGGGCCTACTCTTCCATAACACGGTTATAACACATCATTCTTGTTCTGTGTGATTGATTTCTTATGCATGTCAAAAGCGAGTGCTAAATATGAATTGTTTTCTGGCAGTCTAGCCCTGTAATGAGGAACGTTTTGACTGAGCAAAGATCTATGTGCGCCTTCATCTTGAGCCACCCACTCCTCTGCATGAGGCCAAACAGAAGGGCTGTGGTGTTTGTCCACGACCGCAGCAGGAGGACGCTCCTCCTCGGACGTCTCACTGGACAGCACCGCCGTGTCAGATGGATGTTTGATTTATGAGCTCATGTCACTGGGGAATGTTTGAATGAGGAGCCGGTTGGTTTCATCAAGGCCAGTGTCAATTCGTTTATGTCACTTCGCTTCGCCTCCAGTCCTTTAATGTTTTAGGAGTCTTTTCATTAGAATAAGGAATCTGATTTACAGTGCAAGCACCAGCGTTCCTTTGAGGGATCATTTAACACTGGAAGCTGGAGTGCAAGCCCCAAAAATATGACCTAGAAGAAGTTTCTGCTGAAAGCTGATATCAGGGCAGATTTACAGCGCCGGCCTTGCTAACGATGGCCCTTAACGAGCAGCTCAGACTGACTGACGGGTCAACTGATGGGAAAATAAGGCAGTAAATGAGGAATCGGATATTTCCCCTCTCTGCTATATCAGTCTGGCCCTAATGCAGAGGGGTGAACTTTGAAGTACCCTAATGGTCTTCATGGTCTTTTAACCGAGCAGCTCTATATTATAGGGTTGCCAATGGAGCCTGGCTGGAGCAGCGTGACCCGTCAGCTTTAACGAGTTCTTCTCAGGGCACAGTAATTTGCTCTTCTTCCTTATTCTGGGCGCTTATTTATCATTTAGCTGTGAAACAGAAGAGTTACAAGGTTAGAGGAGAGTCTCTTTAATAAGCATTGCCTTCTTTTGATCAGACCAGAGGGAGAGGTCAGCATCTGTAACATGGTTGAACAGAGTTACTAAAGTAGACAATGGTGCATGCTTTATTTTTTATTAGCAAAACGTAACCCTGAACTGGAATTTTATTTAGACATAAATTTTTATTTTCCCATAAACCTATACACTGAATATTTGTGATATTTTTAAGATGTTGAGGTCACACAATAAAATTCTGGCACATTCAGGATGATGCTACGAAAATTAAAAAAATATATGAAAGTACAAAAATAAAGACAAAATATTACAAGAATAAAGTCTTAACATTATGACTTTATTCTTAAAATATTATTAATTTATTCTTGGCATTTTTAAAAACATTTCTTAGAATGGCCCCATCATACAAACTAACACATGAAA